>JAULBU010016812.1:0-20788 GCA_032358235.1 Odonthalia washingtoniensis | reverse complement strand
CGCGTTTCAAATTTGGGAAAAAGTTGACGATCTGGCTGATGAACTGTCCAACTAGAGGCTGATGATGAAAATGAACTCGCAAGTCTGGAGTAGGTCTAAGATGGACGGAGAGCGTACTTGCTCGTATTGTCATAAGCCTGGTCATTTAGTGAATCACTGCAATGAAAATTCCCATCGAGGTGCACGTTGTGCGAAGTGCTACAAGATGGGACACTAAGAGGTGACATGATGGGTTCGAACCGATACGTCAGAAGGAAAGGGTGAGGAAGAGAAAAAGAAAAATGAGACTACCAAAAATTCGAATGTCAGCATTATTATGGAGAATGAAGATATGGACCCCGTTCTGGCCTTAAGCGAAATGAAGATGAACAGCCTCTGCCCAAGATCACCCACCCAGAGGGCCTCGTACCCATGATTAACATGCGCAATCCCGCACCTGTGCAGCACGCCCGAAGAAGAGGGATGGCCGAAAGAAAGCGAGTTGGTCCACCAAGAAGGACGCATTGAAACAAGATTCCAAGTATGACGTGTAAGTAGCACTTTGTTACGCCCTGTGCGGGGTGACCTGTGGACAATTTCTTCCAGGGGATGCAGTCGAGGCCTGGAAAGAGCTAACGAGTATGATTCGTAAGAAGCTGATACGCTCAGCCCGCAATTCTAATGTTTCAGCCAAAGCCGGCAACCCTGTTCCTATGCAGGTTCCGGGAGATGCGACCGGACGTGCCCTTCGATTAACATGTTGCCGATTAGTTATAACGAAACGAGTAAATGATCCTATTCGTGCGACTCTCGATAGAAGATGCACGAAGAGAGAGATGACGATGAGAAAAAGAAGAAAAACAAACACAGTGAGATTTAGTAAAGAAGAGAGAGACAGGGTGATGGAGTAGATAAGGTAAATGAAAAAGAAGATGAAAGAAAGGAGAGAGACACGGTGAGAGTAAGAGAAGATAATCGTAAGGAAGATAGAGAAAGACCAAGAGACGATACTAAGCATGGAATGCGCATAGAGGAGAATAAGCTATCATCACGGTATGATAAGCACGGAAAGAGCATGGAGGAGAAGAAGCCATCATCACAGTATGACAAGTAATAAACGATACCGTTGACTATTTCAGTGGTCGATGTTATCACGGCATGAAGGGCGAACGGGGTAAAAGTGGGACTAGACTATAAGGGATACATTATAGAAGAATTATCAAAAGAAACTACATGTCACGAAATTACTGTACACTATTCAGTGACGTAACAGCGATGAAATATTATTCAAATACAGAATAATATAGTCAACAATACACATGTTTTAGATTTATTAGAATCTACTGTAACAAATTAGAACATTGCCAACAGTGGGATTCTGATACTCACGTGTAATACTTTTCACAGCCCAGAGTCGATCATGAATCCAGTATAATTAAGATACCGACGAGGAAGCGAAGAATAATAGACAAAGAGGTAGACATTTAACAGAAAACCAAAAACCCGCAATTTACACAAACGATACGAAGCTTCAATACCCGACGAGAGGTGACTCCGACCAAAACGCCTCAACTGACCTAATCATCAACCATTGAGAGTAAAGACAATCTATCACACGCCTAACAACCGCGCGAACGATCGTCTCCAACTGCGAAACCAGATTCGGTAGAACGGTAGAAAATATATTCATTTAGTATCGCGACTCCGAGTTCGTAAATCCATCCAGCGACGGCAGAAGTTGAGTCACCCTACAGGTCAAAAAGTTTACCTCCGAGTTGATCGCCTCACGTGTTAATTGCACATCCACTGAACACGTGTACGGACCGCACTAATAATCCACACAGCCCTATTGTTATCCCGAGTAACCACCTACGCAAATCATTTTGATTGAGCATTGGATCATTTTTAATACCATTACTGCATACAATCATACCACAAAATGTTACATCATTACATTTATTAACGTTATCATCATATCGTTCCCTTTATTAACGTTATCATTATATCGTTACATTTATTAACGCATTATTATATCATCGTCTTTATAAATTATTATCATTATATATTACCTTTATTAATGTTAACATATATCTTGTTATCATTATATTATTATTATTATTATTTCCATCTCGACATTATGCTCTAATTGTTGTAATTGTGGTAGTTACCCCTATTAAATATGAACTTTGCTAGGGCAATTCGACAAATGTGTGAAGTTTTAGGGCACGGAGGATTGGGCTGTATTGGACAGAGACGCGTCGCCGAATATTCTGTCGGCAGAGATCGTTGAATCTCCCTCCGACTCCTATTCCAACGAAGAAAGGTATTACCGTTGAAAATGGTTCCCATTGTTATACTATGGGTTTGCTGAAAAATGTACCCATTTCTTTGTATGGTGTGTCGGTTGCCCTGGATTTATTCGTGGTGAAAGGTGCGCACTTAAATATAATAATTAGTATTCCAACAATGAGGAGCCTCAGTGGCAAGTTAGATTATGGAGAAGATGTACCTCGCTTCAAGATTGGCGAGAAGAATTTTACGTTGCCCCGAATCGGATGTATCCAATTATCGCCTTGTCAAGAGCGGAACGGACAGTGAAGAGTTCACCTATGATACCGAAATAGTTCTAGAGTCTTCCTCGAAAGAAGAAGATGATCAAGAGGGACGATTCGTTCTCTCAACTCAGGACGATTAACACCAAGAGTTTTATGATGGTGAATCATAACGTGACCAAAATATGGACCTCTTATGTGCGGGGTTGACTCATTTGTCATATGAGCACTTGAAGAAGATATTTGCCTCCCTAAAGGAGTCGAATATTGTCGCATGGACCCTGAAAGGCCTTCGACCAGAAAATGTGCCCATCAAACACCGGTACGAGTTAGTAGATACGGAGCTCATCCATATACCGTCTCGTCGTATGTCCCCGCGTTACAATGATATTGTCCACAAGAAATTAGATAAGATGCTGGACGCTGGGGTAATTACATCTACGATATAGCCGTGGGCGTTACCCTTGGTAATGGCCACGAAAAAGAAGGCAAGCCGAGGTTCTTCGTTGATTATCATGTGTTGAATCAGAAGATGAAGGCTGACCGATGGTCCCTCAAGAAAATTGAAGAGATATTAGATGATCTGGAGGGCAGTTTCGTGTTCTCAGGCCTGGATTTATTTTCTGGCTATTGGCAAGTAAGAATGTCAGAATCATGCAAGGATAAGACGAGTTTTGTTTGCCGGTTTGGAACTTTCCAGTTTGAGGTCGTGCCATTTGGTCTAATGAATGCCCCTTCTATCTTTCAGCTAATGATTAACATCATCTTCCATTGTATTCCATTTCTTCGGGTTTATCTCGATGATGTCTTGGTGTTCCCTAAGTCAGAAGAAGAACATCTAGATCATCTCCTACAAGTACTTCAGCTGATTGAACATCTAGATTATCTCCCACAAGTATTTCAGCTGATTTCAAAGCAGGGTATGAATCTTAACATCTCACAGTGTTAGTTCATGCAAGACGAGGTAGAGATTCTTGGACATGTAGTGGATTCGGCTGATGTTTCTGTTGACCCGTCGAAAATAGAAGCAATCCACGTGGTCCTGATTCCGACTACGACGACCGATTTTGCGTAGTTTTATAGGACTGGGGGGATATTACCGACGTTTTTTCAGGCGATTCGCAGATACGTGTGCTGCCATATATGCGTAGAAGTCAGGGAAAGGCCCTATTTAATGGAATCCAGAGATAAATATCGCCTTTGAGCAGATCAAAGTGGCGCTCACCTCACCCCCGGTTTTGCCATTCCACAACTATGAACAGCGTTTCATCGTAGAAACTGACACATCGTCTGTTGCAGTTGAGGCTGTTCTGTCCCAGAAAAGGAGGATGGCCGTGCTCATCCTACAAAGTTTGCTAGTCGAACTATGAAAACCTGTGAACGAAACTACAACAGCTGCGAGAGAGAACCTCTGGAAATCACATTAGGACTCAAAAGGTTTAGACTCTATCTACTGTCACCTATACCGTTAGTTCTCATCAAAGATCATCAAGCATTGCATTATGCGTTCGCCAAGAAGGATGTGATTGGACGTCTTTTCCGTTGGTTTTAATCTCTAGCTGAATAATATTTCAAAATAGAATATCGTGCGGGAAGCGAGAATGGCGCCGCGAACTACCTGTCTCGGCCCCCTTCGCCTGAGGGCGATGATGAAGGCGACCGTGTTTGTTCGTTTCAAGTTTGTGCACCTCACATAGGTCTAGAGTCAATACTTGCCGGTGTTATTCTACATTTATCTGGTCGTTCGATAGAAGAGCACGATTTTGAGGAGCGTAAGACTATCCGTCAAGCAGTGAAGAAGTGTATTCTTCAGGACGGCAAGCTTTTTCGTTGCAAAAACTCTTCCCCCGCATGGTAGCAATCCAGGCAAGAAGAACTGGTATCCTGAAGGCCTTTCATGATGATCTTGGTCATTGGAACGTACAGACGACCCGAAATTTCATCTTACAACGATTCTGGTGGCCGGAGGTACATGTATAGATAGCTGCATTCGTGCGGAGTTTCGAAGGTTGCCAGAATTCTAAACCTCTACTGCCATACCGTACGAGGAACGTCCTCCAGTTTAGTGGGTTCTTCTACATATTTTCTATCGACTTAGCTGGACCGCTCCGTTCTTCGAAGGCAGGTAAGCGATATATACTCTTTATGAAATGCATGGACGGCAGAATGAATGGAAAGTCTTTTCGGACACAGAGAACTGCCCTCTTACGAGCTTGTAATTCCCTTCTTGATGTGATAGAAAACCAGTTCGGTGCACCTGGTTTCCATGTTGACTTTTTAGAAAAGGGAGACTTCAAAGCAGTTGAACGGTTTTATCGAATAAATCATTTCGAGAAATGTTTGGAGGGGAGGAGTTTAAATGTTTGGATTTGTTCTTCCGTCTTGTGGCAGCGTATATCGATAGAGTTACTGGCTACCAAGATGAGACACCTCTGACAACTATTTGTACGAATTACACGATAATAATGCAAGATCTTTTATAAGACAACGCATCCATCAGCTGGTCCAAGGAAACTATTTCTGATATTTGTAACATAATTTTTCTGGAATAACAATGCATACAAACTTTTGAGAATCACTGCAATACTGGGATACGCACATTGAAATTTCATTTACTGGACCACATCGTGGAGGACGTTTGGAGGTTTGGAAGTCTAAATATACTAGATGCTTTACCTTACAAGCTTACGAGAATTTCAATACATTCTTCAAGCAGTCTTTTAGGTCTACATCCAAAAGGATTGCGACGCGAATGTATGAAATAGTGAAAACATGGGGACAGAAATTTATGCTATAAGTCATAGTATGAACTAGTAGTTTTCAACATGGTTCATTTCTAAAATTACATTCAAATCCGATTACTGAACAACAATCAATTCAGTCAACACCGACAGCACGATGTGCATAACACCCATCTACATATTTGATACGGGATGGGGTTTGGGTTACGTTGCAGCAGATTGAATCCATCATTCAACGAATGTTACTGTATACCGAAGCAACAAACAAAATTCTTACTCCGATACTGAAAAACGTATCACGCACTAATTTAACAGTCCTCGCAGAGCTTATTCGAAAATATTCAGAAGATATTGTAATGTCGATTATGGACTCCGAAATCACTGTTACATTGATCAAGTCGGGGTTCGTATTTGGTGTCTATATTCTGAATTTGGAACAGTACGACAGTTCTAGAAATATTGTTAATTATAATAAACCGCCGCAACATCACAGAAAACGCCAACGTATATTTTCAAGAACATAATGTGGTCCCAGTCACAAGGAAAGGTATAGTTTAGTCCTTATGGATGTTGGTGATGAAAATAGCGTTTAATATATAGCAAAATTACTACTCCTATCACACCTGAAACATTCTCAACACATGGAAAAGTAAAAATGTGCTTTTGTACAATACATGGAATTCGCCCAGCCACTCGACAATTTAGAAAAAGTTCTGAACATCCTATACTTACGTTCGGCTACGTAGAATGAAATGGACTACACCATTCCAGGGACGGACTCGGACTCTGTGAAAATCATTTTAGAGACAGGAAATTCGCACGATATCATCAATTTCGACACCATATGTTCATCAATACATGTCTTGCGATCAAATTCTAGAATTGATTTCTTGACATAATAGTTACCATGGGCAACACAACGCTTCTACATTAATCGATTCTATAGGGAACGTGATTATTTGAAATCGGTGCAAACTCAAAGTGACACTGAGGACATCCTCACATGACTTGAATATTCGAATTTATCATTCACATTATGATTCCTACCATTCCTCATTTTCTGCTTCATTTTCATACATTCCATGCTTTCTTCATCATCAAACAGAGTACTTCGTACTAGAAAATTACGATACGGTTTGAAAAGTTTTTCAACACTTTTCCAATCACTTGCTATTTCTGCAATATAACAGTCATGTCTTATTCCAGTCTGTACGACTATATATCGACTAAACTACTTCCCCTCCACTGCAATGAAATATTTCCTTGTACTTCGTGCCGTAACAATTATTGCAGCGTCACGTTACAACTGTCCGAAACTTTCTTCTTCTTCCCCCACTTCATAGTATGGTACTTCCAACGTTTTTGGTACCCATTTTTCTACGACATTTCTTACTTTACCAATCAACTGATCAGTTGCCAGTTTTACTTTTTTCGAAAACATTTCGTTGAATTCTTTCTGACGTCCCGCTACGATAATACCTCACAATGAGCAGCTCCACACATCTATTTATCCATGCATCTACACGAGAAATACTCATTATAGTTCCTTCTACAATACCTCCTTCTTCGTCGTGGGGTATATATCCAATGAAATCATTCAGTACTGCCGGACCAATTTCATCCCTAAACAGATTCAGCTTGTATCCACCATCTTCATGACTATCAAAGTCACATTCTTCTACAGTAGTTCCGTTTCGTAATTGTATCTCTGAGATATTAGCAGAGCGCCACCAATACATTTCAAACTCACTGCTTCTATTGGCTTTCATTAGTTCCTTTTTACAACAGTTCTTTCTGTTTCCCTTCTTTCATTTTCTCTTGCCTCTTTTAAATTCAATCGAGACTATATAGACATAGATCCAAGTACTTCGAAGCATTTATCCTTTGCAGCGCGTTTTCTTCCACTACCGCAGTTTGATAACAGTTGTTTCAGAAGTCCCTCTAACGTACCAACTTTGCAATCCTCTGCTACTACTTCATTCCTCATTTCCGCAGATGTATATATGTGTACGAGTTCACTGGATGACATTTCAGCTCTAAGTAACGAACATATGATATCTTTCTCGCAGTTAATGGACGGCACATATACGTTATTGCTGCTAGAAAAATACTTGAATGGAGGTGGTACAATCATTGTTTCGTCTGACATTTTAATTCCATTCTCCAATAATATATCACCTGTGTTTGTACAGTTTATTGCTTTCAATTCTGATTCCGGTCCAATTCACACATTTCCTTCCCTCCCCACTCTCAAATCGACAAATCGATTCGATCGATAGGTTCGTGTGATTGAATGGGTTTTGTGCCACATCCATGCATTTATCCAGACTTTTCACTATTTGTCGATTCGTCATCATTTAATTAGAATCCCATAGTTAGAATTACAAACAGTGGAAATTTGATACACTTTTCAAAACAATCATACTAACATCTGTGTTGGTATAAATATCACATCCGGATCAAGCTGAACAGTAAAATAAAGAGGTAGACACATTTTAAGACATCAAATTACAAATAGTTACTGAACAAGGTAATGCATACCACAATAGGAAATGGAAACCAAACCAAAGCGCCTGCGACCGGGTAATTACCAGGATACAGAGCAATAGAGATCCTCTCCATTGCTTGTTTGTCTTTTTTTGAGAAAGATAAACGGGAGGTAGTAACGCACCTTCAGACCACGGAGGCCGTCAAGGTTCTTTATTGTATCAGGTCTACGACTCAACAGTGCGTACCAGAGCAAATTAGAATATATTAGGTAATTATTCTATAATTTCATAAATATCTATAATTTCATCTCTATGTTTATTTGATTAATCTTTTATTATTATTGAAGTAGCTTTGTTTTATCGACAGATTCGACACCCACTACTGCATTCTCAAGTCTACTGCTAGTCCAATTCCAAACTATTTCATAGGTACTTGACTTATCATCCTGTCCACGTATACTAATTCGTCAATACTAAAATTATTTCTTTCTCTGTGGTCAATTGCCTAACCTCTTCTTGTATTTGTCGCCAATATTCCACATTATCTTCAGTTTGAACATATCCCACCTCGTTAATAGGACTGTCTCCGTCTCTGATGGTTCCATGTTTATCTTGACTATTGTCCAGTGTATCACTGTATGTTACACACCCATACCATCGGGTTCACCTTTGTTCAATACATCTCTGTTAAATGAAGATTCTTTGCGACTGATTACACACATTCTTTCAATACCCATCTTTGGATTCCACTCGTTGAACGACTTCAACTCCTTGCTCTGCAGAGCAAGGGGTAGAAGTCGTTCAACGTGTGGAATTCAAACAAGGGTGAGCCATGTCTCGCCCTCTCCCACGCCTTCAACAGAACATTTTTCCACTGGTACATTTTAATTCGTCCCAGAACATTCCTATATTACGGCATCATTTCCATGAGTACCTACTCTCGCCGCTTTCAATCGATGTTCCGCATTTTGTAGTGATGCGCGTGGCGGCGCTTCCAAAAACTTTCTTGCCCCACTTCTTTTTGTCATAATATCTTTCTGAAAAGTATCTGATGTGCAATTATTTGGTTGTTGCGGTTCCTTATTTTCTAGATCACTTCTTTATTGAAGCAGCTCGTCCATGCGTCCAGGAAAAATGTAATGACTTCGCAGGCTACATTTGTCTGCTGTACGCAATTTCACCACAATCTACAGAATGAAACTCTGTCCACAGACTTTGAAAGAAATGTTTTCAATTTTTTCTTGTCCAGATTAAAAGAAGATTGGTAGTGACGTACTTTTCTCAATTATGTACATTTCTTATCTATAGTTATAAAGACAGCCTGTTCATCATAGGCTGTATAATAACCACAGCGCAGTTATACATTAATTATTTTTAACTTACTCCATTGCAATAATATAAGTCCCGTCTTATTTCCCCCATACTGGATACGCACATAATCATTGGTAATGTGTACAATATGTATTAGGCAAGATAAATTGCCTTATCATCACGATATCGGCAGTTTTCATTGATTCACACAACATACAAATATTTGTGAAATACATCATAATAAATACACATAGCACACTGATTTGCAGATACTGTGATTTCTGATACTACGGCTGATACAAATCCGGTTCTGACACATAACAGAATTCATGGGATTTTTTAAAATAGTCTTAATTAATCAGTACGATTTACCAAAACAGTTTCCAGTACTGAACGGATCCTTCATGTAATTAAATTATGAAAACAAATTATTTATATATTTTAACAATAGAAACGGAAGCACAACAGCAAGAAGAACATTCCAAAATAATATATTTATTCAAATTTTGGGACACTCTTTTCTGATATTTCACAAAACATATCAACACCTTTCACGGCAATTTTTGACAATCTCAGCAGTTATTTTATCACAGTCTTCAATTTATGCAGCCTATTCCGAATATAATCTTGCATCAAAGCTCGGGTCCCGGATCATATTCATCACTTCTTCGACCTCCTTTCTTCCAACTCTTTCTTGTAATATATTTAAAGAAACAGCCAACAACTGGTTCAACACATACGCTTTGCTCTTGTCTATTCAATGGACAAGTTGCCTTCCAAACTCTTTAGATGACGACGCACAAACGCCACCTTTTTCGTCACTACCTTCTGACTGCCATCCTCCGAACCTCTTCTCATCCCTAATATCCATGCCATGGCTATTAGGGATGAGAATAGGTTCGGAAGCAACTCGTATTATCAGTGATAATACGAGGTGTTTCCATACGTTTTCATTGTTTCCAGATCAAACAATGTTGGTACAGGTTACATGGCAATATATCAATATGTTCTGCAGTATGGACAATCTGACAACCTGATACAATTTATTATTTGTGTTAGATATATTTAGACTTATATCATATAATTCAGAGCCAGTAGCATACATCGTGATATTTCCATGTTACGCATGTCATCCGTACGTACCATCGTTCACAGTAAGTTTTTGCCAAATTGCATGTGGTGAATTTTCTGCATGTAACGGCACACACAATTTTCTAATAGTCTACACGTGACACAGTAATTTTTCCTGCTCTTAATTCTATCATTTTTTAATTTTCAAATCGTACTTTTTAAATAATTTTCTGTACAGTGTCTACTGACTGTTATTTTCCAGCATTATGTTGGAAATTTTATTTATAAAATTAAATCTACCATTTTTCAACAGAATAAAGTTCAGTACATTTTCAAGATTAGTGCAACACTACGTCTGTTCTGTGCCTTTTTCGGCTATTTAATTTACCAATTATTGGCAATTTATAGGAACTACCATAATTACAATCATTGTCATATTCTCCCCTTCTTCCTCTCAACAAATGTTTTCACCCGATTTTAACCATTATCCTTCAACGTTGAGTGTATATTGAACAACCTGTGCCGCGCAATGAACGTTCATCTTCATATTCCATTACGACTTATCCAGGTCACTTCGGATCGCAAGGAATGGCTTCATCCATATTTCTCGCAGCGGTATTTATATGCATCTACTTTTCACTCATACAACATTTTAATATTATTGCATTCATATTTATTAACATTTCCTTTCTATAATTTATTTTGATTACTTGCCTCTTCCGAATTCTGTTTACAGGGAGCTTCTTCTATTTGACTACACCGGTTCTGCGAACAGGTTTGTATATATTTTTATGTTCACAATTAAGTACTTACATTCCCTGTTATTGTCCATGGTCAAATAAAATCCATCAAGTAATGACGTTCGCGTGACTGAGAAAGAGAACGCATCAACGGTTCAAACAAATAATGTAGAAGATGATAAAATAATGTCGATGATAGAACAATCCATCAAGAAATTATGTTCGTGAGACAGAGAAAGAGAACACACCAATGTTTCAAATAAAAATTATAAAAGCGAAATTAAAAGGGAACATAACACGAACACATCGCATACAAAGAAAACGGCAAAAGAAGACGATGTACTGGAACTAAACGAAAACGTGTAAAAACAGAGTATGCAATTACCGAAGCATAACACAGTAAAAACGAAAAATACAGTATCGGTTTAAAAATAGATCTTCGGCGGGAAATAACCGCTGTGAAGCAGGATGACAAGGATACAAGAAAACGAATACACCACTCTAGAAATTTACACATCGATAGCATCCACAAGAAATGCACAGAAAATGAGTGCAAAGAATCTGAACAAGTAATATTTAGAATTCAGTAGATGCCACAGTAACTAGACTACAAGAAACGACCAAATATTAGCCAACACCCAGGAGTCCCAAAAGGGAATCATAGAAAAAGTATCCAGACATTAAAGACAATTATTACTGATCTCACCACGGCGATTCAAAGAATAGCCACCAACCGAGCGCGGAGAAATCCAATCAACCAAAGTGCGGGCTGAGTAACTATCAGCTATCCGGAACACAGGAGGATCCCCTCACACCGCACGTGAGCCCGATCTTTTATCGACCGCCACCTCAGAGTCGATCGATACGCGAAAGCCTATCCGATACATCACCCGTAAAGTCACTCTATTGTCGACAGGGTACTGTATCACACTCCGACTCCCATTTTGGACTGCGCTGAAAAACCAAAAACCCATCAGTAACCTACCCGCGAGGGTGCTGAGCATCCTGAATAACTAACCCTACAAATTTCACACCTGACAAGAACCAGTAGCCTCGGATAATCTGATTGCGTTTGACATCTATTATTCTTTTCATTTCATATACATTTTACCTTTATATATTACTATTATTTGTTTATTTGATTTATTATGTCAGCATAAGACCGTGGATCCTTCCTCCACAGGTATGGAATGGATTAACCATGGAAATTTCAATTATACTGATTTCTATGCATTTTTGGCAGTGGTTTCGTCGTTCAAATATTTCTCTTTCTACATTATTCGTCTTTAATTTTACCACTCTTCATAATATTTGTATTACTTCCATTTTTACATATTGTTCCCGTTTTTTATTATTGTGATATGTTCACTATAATACTGTGACTCTTCATAATATTTCTATTACTTCCACTTTGTACATATTTTTCCCTTCTTTATTATTGTGACATTTTCACCATCACATATTGTGATACTTCCATTTTTGTAAATAAATATATCATGTATACTGTAATTGGTATACATGTATTTTAATGTATATTGCACATATTAAATATTTGAATCTCATGTAGAATCATATATTATTTCTATATATGAACCATATATTCGTCATATACTGCCGTACCCACCCATTTTTTCATTCACGGAATGAATGATTTCTGGATTCACCATTCGCGATTCCTTACCTTAAATGAATATGAACATTTAGTATACCTGCACTTTTAAATTCAAGAAATGAATGCAGCAGTCAATGGGACTTCCATTGAATCCTACATTTATCGTATAATTTGTTGCATGGCCCATCCGTTCAGTACTGTAACATTTGTAGTTTTTTATACAGTACTCAAACGTAGAAATGTCCAGCATGTGAAAGAAAATTTCAATTACCCATCCGTGCCACTTTTCAAAAGGTGAAAGGGAGCCCGGTATATTTCTTTCATTTATTTTCCATTGTCCGTAAGTAAATGTGTACAACCCATACATTAACACATATACTCTCTGTATGCAACACGTAATGCTCCATACATTTTATCTTCAATGCTATAGTTTTGCTGTATAGTTCCATCCGTAACCATTCAAATAGTGTAGTCTCGTGTATGTAGCATCCACGGACCTACAAAATTCACATGGCCTAGTCTATGTTACATCCACGCAAAAACGTCACTATTTGAATGTAGGCATTTTGGTTTCCAAAACACAGACGAATATAAAATTCAGTTTTGTGTACCGTGACCAGAACTTGTTGCATTTGATAAACCTTATCAAGAAAGAATTTTTGAATCACCGGATGATTGTGATAATAATATGAATTCAACATAAACTCATGACTACCAAAGTGATGAATTTTAAAATATGAAAACATTTATGCGCTACATTCGATATAAATTTCCGTCAAAATTATACAAGTCGTAAAATTTTGAGGTACTACATGATGTTACTAAATTAGTGTCACCTTTTGACCGTGTATTGGAAATGAATTAATCGGCTGTATTCCATAATTCCATCTGGAATTCAAAAAATGCCAAAAATTAACTTTTTAATTTTTGGGAAATTTTAATTTTAAACATTGCATAATTAAGTACTGTGAATATATAGTTTGTTCTTATAATTTTGGAATATTTAGTGAGGATGGTGAAAGAAATGTAATATGAGATATTACAAGGGTGAATGTACGTACTGTAAGTGCAAAGGACGTGATTGGGAAGAACACTATGAAGTTGGGTGAACTGATACCCATATGACTATGTACATGGTCATACGGGCCCATATCAACGTTATTCTATCTGAATTGAAGTTCCTCGTACTAGGGTGAACTTCAATTAAGATTGTATGACGTTCATATATACAAAAAGATGTTCAAATCCTCATGTTGTGCAAAACCTTTATGATACTGACGTAAATGGATTAGTAGGTGTAGTAACGTTCAACGCTAATAAATAAACATAGTTCTATTACAAGATGTTCACACGTTAGGTGAAATGAGTGAACCGGTTGGCGGAATAACATTTTTCCAGAGACTACTACTTGTAGTCTCTGGAAAAATGTTATTAGTAGTACTTGGGGTACCAACCGTTTCAATCCGTCACATTGTTATGATAAGACTATGGCAGTACCATAATTTCTGCAAAACAGGACGATGTAGAAATACCAATCGGATGGGGCTCTAAATTAATTTCATCTCTACTTAAAAGTCAGTAGTACTACCATCTGACGGAGGATATCACCTCCAATTTATTTAAGCCAATCTTTCTCTCCGAGAGAACCATGTTGGTTTTAGTGAAATGAACGGGTATAAATATACCCCATACTTTTAATGAATCACACTTAAATTGTAACTGCTCAAAATTATCAATATTTAAAAGAACAGAATACAATAAACATCATAGAGTCATTTATTTCTGAAATATAATGTGAAAATTGTGTACCTTCATCGAAACTGCGATAGATGAATGCTAGAACTGCACAATGTTTCTTAATTTTTCGAAACTTTTCGTAAAATGAATGTTCACAGTAAAATCTACAAAATTCGCAGTGTCACACTGCGCTACAGTGCATTTTTTGCACAGCACTGCGACAAGTGAAGTGAGATGTTCATTTCCGGAAACACAGACGTTCCTCGTAGAATTCCTAGCTCCTACTGGTCAGTTTTTCAGAGCAGACATCAGGTTCTTTTCCGGACACACATTGTTCCAATTTTCAGCAACATCTCTCCAATCTCTACATTTTGATTGTATTACTACCGCTTTTTTTCAAATATTTTCATGTTATCATGTACGTTCACCCAATAACCGTAATCCTCAGGAAAGACCTAAAACAATTCGTGTACCTCCCTGCCACCTGGGGGTATCATTTTACCAGTTTTCTGGCATGTACGTGAAAATTAAATTTCCAGTACCATTGATATCCTTGCCAAAGGCACTTTTCGAACTGAACATTTTTATATCACGAAATGCGAGACGATTTTATAATTTGTCAGGAATTAATTTAACTATGTGTGTATCAATTCCTGTACATGGATTCTACCTAGTAGGCTCAGCATTTAATATTTCTGTGAAAAATCCTTCTTTTGACCATTATAATATAACATATGATGTGGTTTCTACTGGAAACCTCTTTTCTTTTTTCTATATAACGAGATAGTACCTCGCTATATAAAATAAACCAAAACATAGGAGAACAGTTTCTCAAGTTGTGTTGTTTGACTGGCATTTACAATTGCGCCGTACTATTCCACTCCAGTCCTGTTCTTTGTAGATTTTTTTCTTTATTATTATTGGTATGTTTCCACCCACAATTATTTATGAAACCAGAATTGGGGATGAAAAAATTCTAACAATTTTTATTGTTGATCGTTATAATCGAAACTCCTATTTTGAAATCGGGTGAAAGCGGGGGTACTGATGAGAGTTACAATTTCAATTTATAAACCGCATTTTCATCAGTTTCGCAGTTTCATGATCTGAAATTGATGTTGACACCTGTCTACAATTTTTTTTATTGATCGCAATTTGTTTATGATTGTATTATTCGCGAAATGACAAAGTTGTCGTTTTAATGGCAGCAAAAATCGTTTCAAAAAAATTTTATCTGCGAATGTACGCTCATCGTACTCGAAAATGAAGCTTTCCAACATTTTTTTCCTTATAAGTTATTACGTATACGTGAGAAATTTTTAGTAGTGTATACGTAACAACTTGCGAAGAAAGAAAAATCTTTTTTAAATTAAAATTAAACCCCCATAAAATTGAAACCCCATAAATTTTTTTAATTTTTGGTAGTGTATACGTAAAAACTTGCGATAAAAGAAGAAGAATTTTTAAATATATATAAAATTTTTAAATTGAAATTAAAAATATATAAATCTTTTTTAACTTTAGTAAAATTATTCAGAAAATTTAATTATGCCTCCATTGTACAGTGTAATTTACAGTATTGGTAGACAACTGACCGAAAAAAATTCCCCCAGGTGATGAGGGTGCTATGAAATTCCGCCGTTTAGTGAAATTGTACCACTGGAAAGGTAATGGTGTAATCCGATATTGTAAGCCATTTTTCATTTATTAATCACATCCTCAAATATGCATAAGAACCGAGAAAAGGTTGAATGGAATAGCGAATAAAAACATTTGTAGAATTTTTAATGATTATATGATTAACAATGAAGATCTTATTTTTTGTATATACCATTGACGGCAATCCGGCCCCATGAAATTGTATTGAAACCTGTAAGTAAATTCAATGCCTTCACTTTCCTTGCATATGAGCACCTTTAAAATCATCGGGGTTCAAATTGTTTCGGTCAACACCAACAGGGAGGTGCGGGAAAATACGGGAAGCGAGCTACTCAGAAAAGGTATAATCTTAATTTAAAAATAGCATAACATCTCTGTATAATGAATTGGGTTACCCCCAAAATAAAATGAACCAATGATATCGTATATATTTTTATATTGCTTACACCACATGAAATCAAATATGACACTGTATGTTTAAACTTTGGTGATTTTTAAAGCAGTTTGACTAAATTTTCATCTTCAACCATACCATACCCCTCTTCTGGGGACTTCAATAGAGGGTTTACGGTTTACGAATTTCGTGCCGTTTTTCGTAAGTTTTTTCGTACCATGTTTTGCCACGAAATTGCCACATTTTCATATTACGGTGTACGAAAAATGAAATAATTTATACTGTAATAAATTAGGTGTTTCTGTACATAAAATTACAGAAAAAGAAAAAAAGTGGGGAAGAGGTTGATGAAATGGTGGATGTCTATGTGGAACCAGAACATCAAGGACATCAGCGCAAGCATCGTCATAAAATGCGAGTTTCTGACGTTTCAATATCAAAATGCCGCGAGAAACGTGAAAAATGGAAGGAAAGAGCTGTATATGCATTATTGCTGCACCTACCGAATATAAAAGTGCTACATGGGGCAGCGAAAGCAGATGAAGAGGAGGAAGAGAGGCTCAAAAAATGCTGAAACGAACACGAACAATTCGTGGTACTTCTTTTAACGTCAATATTATTTCAGACAATCAATGTTTGAAGGACTTTAAGGTTCAATAAGAAGGAGTTGGGAACTATTATGAACTTGTTATTATTGCCGGGAGTTACATTTAGAAAAGAATATCGATGCGACAGAATGACAGCAACATGTATAATTCTACACAGACTTTCTCGTACCGTACGTTGGAGTGATGTAGAAGAAATATATGGAATGTTTAGTTCGCAAATGTAAGAAGTGTTTTGGGAATTGGTAGAATGTTTGAATGATAAGTATAGCTACGTTTTAAAATTATGAGGACCTTTATTAGCACAAAAATCAGAAATTTTTGCGACAGCTATCAATGAAGCTGGCGCACCACCTGACAAATACGTCGGATTCATTGACTGTACGAAGATTAAAATGCAAAGAACAGGTGGACATAACGCAGTACAACTAAGCGTTTACTCTGGTCAAAAAATATTTCATTGTTTGATATACCAGACGTGAAATACTCCTGATGGTCTCATGTTTGACCTGTATGAGCCGGAAGCAGGACGAATACATGACTTAACACTTTTCAGAGACAGTAGCTGAGAGCAAGAACTTGAAGATAACCTTCTTGTGAACGGGTCTCAACACTACATCTTCGGAGATTCCGCATATTTGTTTCCCCCGTGGATTAAAAGGCCGTTCGTTCATGGTCTTAATGAAGAAGCTGAAAGGATCTTCAATAAAAAATGAGCGCGGTTAGAGTAGCGGTCGAACACAACTACAAGGAATTGAAAAAGTATTCGATTTGGCAATATTTTCACGGAAACCTTAAAGTTAGAAAGGCACCAATAGCACTTCTTTACAAGTCTTGTGCAATTATTCTCAATTTCCACGTTTGTATATATTGAGGAGGACAGATATACAAACAGTTTGGTGTTCGTGCACCGAGTTTGGAAGAATACATAGACCTGAAATAATTAAAGTTTAATGTTCATACGTATGTAATTTGTATTTGATAGTAGCTCGTTCCTCGAAAAAGTCCGCAGTTTGCCGCCGCCCGACCTTGCGAGGGCCAGGCAAACGCGCGGACTTAGTGAACTATTTGGAAAGCATTTTCATAACTGCGAAAATGAGTTTAAACTGCTGATAGCGTTCTCTTCTCGCCTGTTTTCGTTCCAACTTCTTCTCTTCCCACTTTTCTCTCTGCAGTTCTAACTCCTGCTCCCGAATTTTTACTGTTCTCGGTTCCATTTGACGCTTCTCAGAAAGTTTTCTTTCAATCATATCGTTCCAATCACCTATGCCACCATCTTCAAACTTATTTAAACTCGGTTTCTTCAACGCACGCTTCACAACCTCTCCAACTCCATCATTCTGTTTTTTCTTTGGTGATACCCTCTTCACAGCCATGAATCTGATCTCCTCGGCCTTCTTCACAAGGTAATTCTCCCTTTCGTTTACCTCCATTTTTGACTTCTTCTTTTCCATCTCATATCCGTTCTTTTCAAGCATCAGATCATTCATCAGTTCATCAACTACCATCACAACTTCTGCAATACCGGATGCCGCTATATTACTGGCGCTGACTTCTACAGGCACGCATCATCATCCTAAATTTATCTCGAAACGTTTTGATGACAGGCTTCTGAGTGCTGAACCATATTACTGGACCAAGATTGGATATGAATGTGTTGAGAACTGAATCAAAAATCTTGTCTTGTTTTCTGTGGCCTGCCCTGTGTGCGTTATGTTGTCGTATAGATTGTAATAAAAGAAGTTTGATCGATTGGTTGAAAGCAAATTTTCAGAGATAGGGAGATGTAGATTGGGTTCTGATAGAAGGGATGACAATTGGTTGCTCAGAAAATTCTTGACTCAAATTATTAGATGATGGGTACGGCGCGATAGATGTTACCTCTGTTGTGGATTGTATCTTATTTGTTGGTTATGCTGTTATGGTACGTTAACGTTGTCCCTGAATTTATTGGACCAAGTTCATAAACCGATATATAATGAAACTGCATAGATTCGTTGAAGCGAATTGAAATGATAACGCTGACCGTTTCAGTTACCCAGCTGTTTCGGGTTCGTTCTCAGCCTTCCCTCCGAAACTGAACAGTCATCGCGCTCATTTTGTGTAATTCTGTGAGTAAATAACCTACGAAAGTAGTTTCGTAGCTCTATGAAATTTCGCTGGATAATTTCGTATCTCTTGCATTTCGGGATGACGTGTACCCAAAAACATTTTACGAAAACATTTCATGAATTTCGTAAACCGTAAACCCTATAATGTGACATACGAGTATCACTATCCTTCCAATCGAGATGGGCCGTACAGAAGATGTGTGGTTAAACAGAAATTTTTAGTGGGATCAATCCTACCTATTCGATTGATTCATACAATTTCTTTCGGAACGGTTTCAAAAATCTCTCAAAACCAAGAAACCGAGGATGGTGCTTTTCAATTCTATCATCGAAATGACTGGTCAACCAATTTTTGTGGAGAATCTCCATGTCATAAAACGGTTTAGGTATAATCATTTCAAGTTCTAATGCACGTTCCCTTTCTAGTACACGGTGTACAAGAAGGGGGACGTGCATTACGTGACGTACAGATGTAATATCTTTCGACCGAACTCCCTACGGGAGCAAAATTGAAATCGAAAGAAATTCCGTAGTCGTTCCAGTTCCCATCCATACAGACTGAGATGACATTGGATTAAACATGTGAGAGTTGTAATCCAACTGTAAAGTATCATTACCAAACTCGGATCCTACGGAACCAACAACTGATGCTACTCGTGTTTTCTTGCTTTCTGTCTCCTGGTTCTTGTCACGAGAAGAAAGATTACTTACCGGGTCACCACAATCGACTACATTTGGGTCAGCGTAAAGTTCAGAATTCAAATGAATGAAAACTAAAAAACATACCTTCAATATCTTTATACTCACGCTTTAAATTGTTAAAATGTGTTCTAAAGTTATCAACTTTATGGGCCATAAAAACCGGACTGGTTGCCCACACCTGCCTTGCAGTTTGATGATCTGCAATTGCACCAGACGAAAATTTCTGACGTAACAAAGCGACAGCGGCAGAATGTTCGGATAGTTTTTCTGACATGATAATTATGTTGATGGTTATAAATGTGACAAGGAGGTTTTGAGAATTTACACCATCCCCGTCACAAATTTAATAATGAACATTGTTTCAAATTTGAAACAAAAAACTCCTTGATATTTTATGCTACATTTAGTACAGTACCTCAATCATCAGTATTAAGTTTAGATTTCCCACTCGTGTCTTGAAAGTTTTCGGTACTTTTCATTTATAGGTAACAAATTAAATAATATAAGTTCTGATGCTTATCAGTAGTCTTAAATTTTGAATATAACATTTACAATTAAAATAATGGTATGTTGGCGGAAGTCGAGTTTGTATAAATTTGAAAAATCTGAATGTTCATTATCGATCTTTAGATGGCCCTTTGAATTACACAAATTCTTGCTTAAAAAATTAAAATAGAAAGAGTATGTACTGTACTGCACGCTATGACCTCTCAAATTTATTTGTACGAAAAACAGATGTTTGTCAGGGTTCTTATTCATCATTTACAGAAGGCTCGAGAATTTCATGTTTACCAATCTTCAAGTTTCAAAAAATGGATTCATGCTCTTTTGATGTAGTGAAAACCTCAAAGAGTAAATAAAACAAACGAATATTTGAATTTCAGAATATTCGCCGAATATTCTTTTGGCTCCAAAATGTCCATGCCGAATATCCATTCAAGAAATATTTTTAAAATACTTTTTGAAGCGAATTTCCATTGTAAACATATTTTTAAAATATTTTTTGTATGGATATTCGGCAAGACCTTAAGCAAATATTTGCCGAATATTCCGAGTATTCAGTAACTTATAATGGTGTTTACACC
>JAULBU010016811.1:3218-42727 GCA_032358235.1 Odonthalia washingtoniensis | reverse complement strand
GCATGCCTTGATCATCCAACTCCTACCGAGTTGTCAAGAATACGTAAGTATCCTTCGACCAGACATCCACAACGGCACTTCACTGTGTCAGGATCACAGTCATCTTTGATAAACAAGACGACTTAGAATCACCTGACAAATCACAGTAGATTAAGCGAGCAGATCTATCTCACTAACTGTTCGCCCTTTTCGTATTCACTTATAGAGATCTTTATATTTTCTGTTTGCATCACTGACTACTTCGACATAACTGGCAGTTAAGCGAGTAAAATTGTCAATATAGGTTTGAAAATATAAGCCTTCAATTGTGTCCGGTATTGAGAATGGGTCGCAGGTGTCTGAGTATATCTTTTGACCTCGTCCAGTTGCCCTCAGATTTACTAACTTGCCTATTTTGTTGAAATTCCTTGTACGTTCTTTTTCCTACTGGCAGATTGCACAGTTCAACTTACGTTCAATATAACTCTTCCGGATTTGAATCTTTCCCAACCTCGCCAAGTGGTTGATCCCACTTTTAGATAAGGGATCCGGTCGTTTATGCCAATCCCGCAGCTTGTTCTCACTGTTGTAATCGCCGAATTTGTCTTCTTTTTCACCATTTGAGAAATTTTCTTCGTTATCCTCGGACATGTTTATGTCCTTTGTAATTAATACAGAACCAGACCAATTGTTGTCTGTAGTTCTGTATAATTTATCTTGACCAAGCATGCCTCCCGTAGTATGCTTTTTGCAGTTAATAGCCCGGCACTTTGATCGGTAAATTCTACTCTGAAGTTCGGATCCTGTGTAAATTATCCTACTTAAAGTAAGTGCTTACATATATCAGGAACTACTTTCACCATGCCATACTTACCATGGGTTCCCTTTTCTTTAATCACCAGTTTTTCTGCTCCAAAGGTTTTTAATTTACCTCGCTAGCGGTTATGTAGTAACGTAACCGCCGATAAATGTCATGGAAACAAATTCGTGAGATTTTCCTAGCTTCGAAGCCTTTTATTGCTGCCGATTAGACCAGTTTTTCCGGGCGCTTCCATTACATTACACTGAATACGGTTTTTGCCAACAATGCTTCAAAAATTCTTTTATTCTCAATGCTTTATAATCAATAAACACGGCTAAAAAGAACATGAGGTTTCTTTTTACCAGGACACTTTCACCTTCAGAAAAGCTCCCCTTCGTTACTCTTCCACCTCTACAAATCACCCGGATTTGTTACACCCTACCATCAGCCATTGTTCTAACTTCACACATCTACGTAGTTTATGATTTATAGTAGAATCGCAGATTATCCATCCATAAACCATCTCAAAGCAACACTGACAGTTCATTCTGTTTCCCTCTTAAATTGTGCTACCAATGATTGCTACCCTACCCACGCACGACTTTCACTGGCTGTTCCATACTTTTTTGAAGAACTGATTTTCATCACAATCCGATAACGTCAGGAAGCACCATACCAACACACTTTTGTGCTGTATTCATGCCTGATGCATCTTGAATTCTGAGTTAAGCTGTTTTTTCCATAATTGAATATAGTAGTCTACACTATTTTTAGGTTTTATGGATAGCGTCATTTGCCCCAATGAAATGAAATGGCTTCGGTATGTTTGGTTCATGCTTCATTTCCGCAAACGTATAATGTATAACTCGATAAAAATCGACTCTCCTCAAAACACGTTATCGACTTAAAAGTATTAATATTATATTCGGACTAGGGTTCGAGAATATAACTGTAGCCCAGCGATTTTGCGGACAATACAATAATGACGGAAATAGTTCTGAGAATATTTTGGAATTGATGAGTTTAGATACATGCATATATTCAGAAAAATGTGATCCATAGTTTGTTAGGTACATGCAGTCTCAATTTTCCGTTGTTAAAACTTCCCAGTTGAAATAGTATTCATATATTATTATCTATGATCACTAGCTGGAAAAGACGCTGTTCTATTTCGTTCTGTGATTACAGAAAAATATCATTCCCTATTACTGAAGAGGGAAGAGAATATGTTAGGAAAATGACCAAACTTGGCAGACTGTCTTAAAAATTTTGAAAAGTATCTCTCGACAAATCTTCGTCGATGGATTAAGATCCACAATCCACCAGTGAACATAGAATTTGAAATTTAGATGGAATAATTTTGGGAACAATGTCAACTTCATGGTACTGTTTAGTTGTGGAAGGCGCCGTCGTAGTGCGGCGAAAGGCGTTTTCAAAACTTGCCCAAGTCAATGATAAATTCTTTGCATCGTAATGGGGATTCCTGTCAACGACAAATTTGGTGAGTGGAGAATTGGATATTCAGATGAAGATAGCAAACTTCGTACGATTTGACTAGGGCAAAGTTCACGAATAGATCCAAGAAGAAGAAGAAAAAGAAGCACGGAAATCAAAAACATGTCAGAAAAATAAAGGCGTAGTTTGTGCAGTCGGGGAAAATACATTGCAGGAAACAAAAGAGCAGTCAGACTATCCTACACGGGTCAAACACTGGAAAAGCTCGACACCTTCTTCTGCGTCACCGAAGTAACGAATATCATGCTCAGCGTGCAGCGACAACGACATCATCGTGCTTGGAGAAGGTACCTATTGAGAGAGATACAATTTTCATATAACCTTTAGTCAGATCCCGACTAGTACGGTCATATCCGAGCAGCCGAGTTTTGTCTATTTATACTCGTATTGTAAATTTTTAATTTACGCCGCCGTCAAAATATTTATTTTACTAGTTTTTACTTGTAATTTGACAGGGTGATGTTCATCTCACTTCAAACTGTATAAAACAATCTAGTCGCCGTGAGTTCAAAACTCAGAGAGAACTTTTAATTTCTCCCCATTACGCTTTCCCTGCTGAATATTAGACAGATTGAAGATCGTATGGGATACTCGGTAAAAAATGATTATGATAGTGATGACAAAAATTAAAACGAGTTCGTTATCACAGCCAGATTTTAAGGAAAATGTCTTGAATACAATACTTCAGAAAAAATGAATAACGGTGTATGTTGCTATGAAAAAAGACGTTTTCGTCCTCCCACGAAGTCTCATTGTCATGCTAACATAACTACACCAAATAAAAGTGTTCATTACTCGAATTAGGAGGGAGAATAAAATGTGATTGGAAACTTTTCGCGATGTACCGCTTTCCAACTGTAGACTCTAATCATGTTGAAGCAGAACAGCTGAACACGTTTAAAGATGATGAACACGTATAAGGGAGGAGTCTGTATCGGAGACTGTGAACGGGAACGGTATGTGAGTACCAGTACAAATATAATGATAAACGTTAATTAAGGGAAGCTGATAAGATTTCATTTGTTGTTGATGGCTAACATAGCACGGTTGATTATTGTTTCGTATGTGCTATAACGAGTAATAACTGTCATAACCAGAACTGTTTCAACTTTTTTCAATCGTCTATTATGTAATAAAAATTACTATATTGATGTATACCGCTAGCAACAATGCGCAAGATGAAGAAGACAAACGTCTACAATTTAGGAAGAAAAAGATTTCAAAGAGAGCAATCTAAATGTAAATGGTGACAACAATAAGAACCACTATTTTTGAATCTTTCAACATCAATTTCAAGATTTTATAAGGCTGATGCCATCGTTGGCACTTCGATGTCTTCTTCAGAAATTGCTTTTTTAGAAAAAATGACATTTTTCAAAAATGGAATTTACCTGATTTGAAATTTACATTACACATTTACAAGTTAAAAGATAATTTTGAAATAAGCATCTACGGTGAGTTATGTCAATATACGCAGCAAAATGTAGAGTCTTCGAAGCCCGTGCCGGGAATTGAATCCCGATCTCAACGGTGACAGCGTTATATACAGTGATTTAGCATTTCCAAAACTTAACCATTATACTACATGGACGTTGGAAACTTTTCTACGTCCATTGATGTAATTTGATTTAGTCTTATACTATGCTCCGAAATGAAAATGATTGACTCATTACAGCATCTCTACCACAGGGGCCTAAATTAACATCTATCGAAATTTTTGCCACGCGTTTCTTTGTGATAGTTGTATCTAATCCGCTATTTAACGGATAGATGTCATTTTTTCATAACTGGTAAACCTACCGCAGAATAGAAAATATATTCACACAGCCTACCCCTTCCCTATTTTCAATGATGGAAGATTGCGACGACTTAAGCGACGAGGACAACCTCTCTTACATCGTAGACACGGTATGTTACCAGGCCTTCAAATGCACGGCACTGTTTGGCCCATGTTCCGGGAACCGTCAGGTGGTCAGCATTGAACTGCGTACCCTGTATGTTTTCGATTTCAAGACTTTTCCGCAAGAGTAGTCAATGACGCCAAAACAATCGCAAAACAAAAGTGAAAGTGGTTCATGGTGAGGGTTAGTTGCAGTCTCTCAAATTTCTGTCTCTGTCCGGGGGTTGTTCAACTCAGAACCTCTCCCAATTCGCTGATGTCTTTCGCTCGCTCAATACTCGTCAACTAGATCGGGTACAAATTCCGCCGTGTCTCTCCACTGAGTCACGGTCGATCCACGATAAATTGTCCTGATCGCTTTTTCTTTCAGATCCTACATTCTGTATCGCTTCACTCGTTCATTAATACGCTCAAGTTTCTCAATTCGAACTAGTGTCAGTATTTCCTCTCCAAATTCCAAATTTTAAATTTGATACTCCAAAATTTCCTTTCCATTGTGGATGATCTACGACACTGTAATTATTGATTACCACACTAATTTATATTATACATTGTACATCTGTCAGCTGAGAACACTTCCCTCATGGCCTGGACTCGTTCCAGAACATTATAAGTTTTCGCCTGTGGACTGTATTATTTCCTTTTCTTTTGATGTACCACTGATACTAAATTCTGCAAAATAATCCCGTAGCATGCATGGAACGTCTTCTTTCATATGTCCGACAGGCATCCATATAAGTTCCACATCGCCAAAATCTCTGTTCTTTACTTTCACGTATGGTTCTCCGTAAAGTGATTTGATACCTTTGAAGTTCTCGACGACGGATTTTTTCGACTTCCTGATATTTCAAATGTTTTGATACTTCTTCTGTTATTTCGAAACCCTGGTTACTAAAAAAGTTTAGTTCTTGAACCATGTACTACGCTCATTTTTCCTGATAACAAATCCTCGAGTTCAAATAGGTAATTCGGGACCACCCGAGATATTTTCTGTGGCCCTACCAATTTCAGCATCATTTCGTTGTGAAAGTTGTTTTACAGCTATCCCTCGATGGACAAAATCGCTCATGTCTAAATTCACTTCGTTGACTCCAGTACAAGAATTGAACAAGCGGACCCTTCTGTTCCTTGCATGTGCTACTCATTACCCAGAATCGCTGTATACCTTTTCCAGTGATTTAGCCAATCCTTTTACTTCCATTAATTGTTTTGTTTTAACCATTTCGTTTTCCCTACCCTGTAAATTCAGTCATGGGGGCCGGGCCACCCAAACGTGCCAGTTCTGTATTGTTGAGCGCGGCTTAAACCAGGGTGATTATAGGGAGCCATGCGCTGATTGATAGTTTAAATTCTGATAATAATACTCTCATAGCTCTTTTCACTTCTCTATTTACAACGTCTACAGTTCCGTTCTACCAGGAGCAGTATGGAATTGTAAAGTTGTGTGTAAATTTTAACCTTTCTATCAACTTCTTCATGACAGTGTTTCCAAAATGTGTACCTTCGTCCAAGACCCAGGTCCATGCTGGGACAAAGGCTCAAAATCAATCTAGTAATGCGTGTGCGGCTGTGTGTGACCGAATTCCACGCATGCCTATAGCCATGCACAAGAAGTAAAATCATCCTTTATTACCAACGCATACCTCTCCCCTTCTTCGCTTTTCCCTATATGACAAAAATCAAAATGAATAACCTCGTTTGATTTCATTTCGTGCATTAAATGTCCCATCGGTCTGGGTGTCATTGATTCACCATCAACAACAATGCAATGGCGGAAGTAGTTACAAAAGAAACTGATCTTCTCTGCCATTCCTGTCCAATAACATTCTGTCGATGTGTTCGCGATGGTAGTTCTCTTTGCACGGTGACTAGCTATTCCTGCATGTGGGACTATTAATATTCGTATTATAAGATCTTTTCTCCTGATGCGATCCATACCTTTCCAATTACCATTATGGGTCCATCCAGGAGGATACCGTTCTATCGTTTTGTATGGACTTCCTGTTCCTTGTCTTCTTAATTTTTGAATGTTTTGGCCAATCACAATCGTTTATTTTCATATTAATTGGATCAGTTTTTAGTACTGCAAATTTAATCCTTGCTTCGTTTCGCCCGTACCGGACCGCCCATCTAGTGAGGAAGTCGGCCCAAACATTCCTGTTTTCGTCCATGAATTCTATTACATATCGATAATTTTAACGCCCCATCATGAGTTTGTAGGCAACTTGACTATTCAACCCCGGCTGAGTACTTTTTGCGTTGAGATATATATAATAAATTTGCGTGATCCGTAAATATGTGCGTTTCGCGGGAAGCAGTTAACAAATGTAAGCGCACCGTTGATTCGACTACCGCTAATGCCTCTTTCCCGTCAATTTTCCATCTCGTAGAGTGTCTATTAAAAGATCCAGATAAGAATTATAGCGGCTCATGGTCCTGGTCGTCTATTTTTGAATTTAGATTTCCAATTTTTGTCTGTGTCAGCATTGATGCCCAGTGCGTCTCCGATATGTCGGTGAAGAAATAAATTCCATAATCCTCTCTAAGGTGTGAAAGTTGTTCTGACTTGGTTATTTGTGCTTTGATTAGTGCCAATGTGGAAGTATGGCTGTCCTCCCATAACGATGTCAGTATGATAGTCGATACGGCCTTTTTCGTCCGTTTTCCTATTTGTTTGTAGCATGCTTCCAGAAACTTGTGTAACGGATCTGTGAGGGTTGCATAGTTTGGTATTAAATTTTGCATCCAGTTTACCGTACATAAAAATTGTTGGTGGTCGCCGCCCGTGTGCGTTTTTTCCATATTTTGTAATGATTTGATGTGACGAGGATCTAACTGTATTCCACTTTTATTAATTAATCTTTCACAAAAATGTACAGTTGATTTGTAAATTTCGAATTTTCCGGCGTGAATTTTGAAATTGAACATTTTGCAGGTGTTGAAAAAATTTTGATTAATTCTATCAGTTTTTCCTCGTGGGCTGCACGAAGTAAAAAATCATCTAACGATTGAATCATCGCATCTGTCAGTTCCGCAAATGCTTCTGATGTACCTGACTGAAAGTGGTGTCCGGCGTCCGTTGATCCCTGTAAAGTTCTATTCGCAGTGAATTTGTCTACCGGGATCTGAGTAGACATTACTTCCTGCTATTCGATTGCCAAGGATATTTGCCAATAACTGTGGCACATATCGATTTTTGAGAAAACCGAACTTTTGCGATTGATCTCCAAGCTGTTTCAAGGTCGGGCATGGCCGAAGCTATTGGTTCTGTAAGATGTTTTACGCCCCGTAGGTAGACAGTGAACCTAAATGTATCCGATCCTGGTTTAGGTACGGGCAAAGAGGGGCTCGGCCATTTTGATGTGTGATTCCTTCGTACAGCTCCAATGGTTTTCAACGATCTAATGGTCGCAATAATAAACTTTCATTGTCAAGGAGCTTATTTCCGTTCACGCGTTCTGTATGGTACAATATTTTGCTTGTGTGATACGGAATATGGTTGAACTTTGGCAGATGCGTCATTTCCCAACTTGATTCGAAATAGGACGCGGTATTCGTTCAACATCTTTCTCATTTCTTCAACTCTTTCACTACTCATTCCTTCGTTCTTCGCATTTCTAGATGCACTATCGAATGCTTCATATATCTCCTCTTTGGAATCTGTCCTCATATTCGAGACAGCCGACATCAATTGTTCAACTGGATCTTCATCTGACCATCATACCAAATACCCTGACATCATGATACTGTTGCCAGATTTGGCTCCCTGGTTAGATCGTCCGATTTGTTTAGTTGCTTTGCCATTTCTTCCCTGACATCAATTTCCCCACAGTTTGTGTACGCTTTTTGCAGTATCTTGTCTAAGTCGAAACCGATGCACTTTAGTAATGGCCTTCCTAGGAGCACATATGTCATACCTTGTCGAAGACAACTCGGTAGCCGAAGCCAAAACGGTAGCCAATACGTCCGTGTGCGTTAACAGGTGTAAATAGAAGGTACTTCGATAAGTGAATGCGTGTCAGAATTCATGCAGATACGAATACCTTACCTCTATCCCTTAAATCGTGGGATAGCTAGTCGCTCTACTACGACTACGTAGTTTCTGGAACGATACTTGCTGAAGTCAAGCTAGTAACTCCGTCGACTTTAACTGGCAGTCGACAGTGATCGGGCATGCTTCGCGTGAGGATCACTCAGCTCCTCGCTACAGGGGTTATCCTACGCGCGGTCGTGTTTGTCGCTAGATCTCTCTTGCCGGTGTTTTGATCAATCTATCGATGTGGGTGCGGTCCTTTGGGCTCGTTGATACTAAGTCAGGATGTAAAAATAATTTGTAAATGTCTGTAACCTTTATTATTTATTTCTTTCATTTCGGACGAGGCAATATATATATAATGAATTAAGAATAATTCGAATTTGTTTGAATTTAGTCGGGAACCTAGATACACGTGTCATAAATTTCTCCCGAATTCAAAACGTGTGTGTGTTGAAACTAACAGTTCGCTGATTGGATTAGTGAACCGTTGTTGTTCAGATAGTGCAGTGTGTCCGTTGGAAGGTAAATGAGTCACTACCTGAATAGGTAGATAATTGGTATTCGGAGAATGCAGTTTACTGAACATTTCATGACACTGTAATTTTCTTGACGCTGTATGTCCTTGTTATGCCATCATCCCCAATACGTAGCTGTCATGTTAATTATAGCCATCTTCCTTCCCTGTTTGGCTTATGCCATTTTCACATCGTCGTCGTCAACGTCATCGTCATCAACATCCTTCTCAACTTCGTCGTTATTATCCTCGTCAATATCATTATCTGTCTCATCATCAACGTAGTCGTCATCGTCTCTCTTCTTCTTCATCATGCTCAAGTTCGTCATCTCACTTCGTCATCATCGTCTCTCTTCTTCTTTATCATGCTCAAGTTCATCATGTCACCATCAATGTCTTCATCAAGAATCAAGCATCAACTGTCAACATTCACCATATACATCATCGTCAGTTTCCAACATCAATCATTTACATCATCATCAACATTAATCATCTTCATCATCATTAAGCATCAATATCATTCAACATGAACTCATCATCAAGTATCAACATCAAGCATCACCACCATCCTCAAGCATCAGCATTATCATCAAGCATCACCATCATCAACCAAGCATCATCTAGCATCAAGCATCAATCAAGAATCAACATCATCAACATCATTAATCATCAAACGAAGACATTATCGAGGTCCGTGGCGTACGAACGCTCGCCGGTATCGAATCGATGTCCCGATTCGACATATCTTGGTCAATCACCCAAAACCGTACATTACGGAGGGAAAGAAGTCCACATGAGAGAGCAACTCTGATATAAATTTGAATACTTGGGGATGCCGTGAATGATCTTGTTGATGGGAATTTTATTGCTGGTCTAAGAATAATCGGTACGTCGAAAATCTCTTCTTATATACGCGCTCCTCCGATTATCATTACTGTAAGAAACTTCTTTGATAGTTCTGAGTCATCTGCACTGTAATCTCCCATACCACTGCAAATGACCCCGCAAGGCAAATGTAATCAGTAGGTCCCATCTTTGCTACTCATTGATTTGAATGATTTTTCGACGTACTCATTTTTTCTCCTCTTCTCGCTTCTGTATTATTCTAGAAGTTTAGTTTTCGTCTCTTCATCGGAAGTTTCATATCTTGGTACACGATGCACATCATTGCATTTTAGGTTTAGACAGGGTTGTGACCATTTCCATTTTTCAAAACCTTTTTTGACCTTTTCAAAAACCACTTTGGTGTACCTGTTAGACGTGTTTTTCTTGTTCGGTAGCCTTCTTTCTTCCTTCTTATTCTCATCTTTTCTCGACGAACGCTAAGATTCGCGCCATCTAGCGCTGTCTTCGCTACCTCCCGCCTGAAAAAGGATAAATTCTTCTTATCAGCTTCGGTCCAGTACCGATAGTCGACGATATCAACTTTTTCAAAGCTGGGGGTTCAAGTTTAATCATGATCTGCATTATCATAGTTTTAGGTTGTCTTCAGTAAGATGATGCACGCTTCCCCTTCTGACTTCTGTCAAGATATATGTGAAGAACTTCAATATCGAACCCTCAGGATGTTTTATATCGAGTATTGGGCGTACTCTTTTTAACGCGTCCTTGACTTGTGTTGCCTCATCTTTTACCGCACATCTGCTTTATTCATCAATCCATATTTTTACTATTCTCTTGGTAACCTTATTGGCCAGCAATGTTCCTCTGAATTCTCTTAATTGGTTCAATGATAGTAAAAACTCTGCTACGATACACGCGTTAATTCCAACTGGATTAATTCTTCAACTTTCTGGTAATCCAAAATTTATCTCACAAATTTTTAAAATGTAAGGTTCAAATGATATCTGGAATTTCACCACTTCAGCTCTTTTAGGTGATCCTAATTCTGGTGTCACTATGGTCGCTAGTTCAGGAGGTGTAGCCATTTTCTATTACTACTCCTTTGAAAATTTCCGCTGGGGCTTTCCCTTTACAGTAACCAAAACTAACTGCACGCTATGTTATCTTGTCGACGAGCTCTTTACCAAAATCTTTACGGCCATAAATTTCTTTGTTCTCAATTTCGAGCCTTTTCCCACGGGTATTCAATGATGCCAAAAAAATCTCAAAACAAAAACCGAAAGTGGTTCATGGTAAGGGTTAGTCGCTGTCGCTCAAATCTCTGTCTTTGTCCAGGTGTTGTTCTACTCAGAACTTCTCCCAGTTCGCTTATATCCTACTCTTGCTCGATACTCGGCAATTGGATAAGGTACAAATTCCGCCGTGTCTCTCTACTGAGTCACGGTCGATCCACGATAAATTATTCTGATCGCTTTTTACTTCAGATCCAACATTCTGTTTCGCTTCACTCGTTCATTAATACTCTCAAGTTTCTCAATTCGAACTAGTGTCCGTATTTCCTTTCCAAATTCCAAATTTTAAATTTGATGCTCCAAAATTTCCTTTCCACTGTCGGTGATCTACGAAACTATGATTCTTGATTACCACACTAATGTACATTATGAATTGTACATCTGTTAGGTAAGAAAACTGTATCTGATTTCACATCTGGTGCTATACTACCATTAATAATATCATCTTGTAACTCGGATGGTGATGTTTCATTATTATTATCATCAATACCAATGTTAGTTAAATTGGTACACAATTCATCTAATAAATGTTGTAGAGGATTTACAGCCGTTTCCAGTGTTTCTAAACTTGAAACTCTACTTATACGTTCTTCGATAACATTTTCATTTTCACTTTCTTTAGCTCCTTTTTCTCTTAAATCTCCACCTAAAACCTCAGCTCTTTTCATAGCACCTTCTGAAACCCTTCTATCTTTCATGAAACTTTTTGTATCAACTAAAGCCCATTCTAGTTTTAATTTAATGTTAGCCACTTCAAGTCTACAATCATCTACCGCTCTTTTATGATCACCCAACCTCCTTTCCATAATGTGTAATTCTTTTTCTTCACACAGGTAATTCATGATTGATTCGCGATACTTCTGATAATAATGTACGAGCTGATTATAATCTGGATTCTAATATTTGTCTCATTCAATGTAAACGTTGTTCTCGTATTGACAGTTACGATTGACGAATAGATCTATCATCAAGAAAGTCTGATAAATGTTTACGTGCTCGTTGTTCAACTGTTGTCAGGGTTTGATGATGTATTTTCACGAAGAGATGTTCTTGTTACAGTTGTGATTCAGCTACTTTTAAGTTCTTCGCACGTGTATCTAAAAATCTTGATAATCTTGATGAACAAGTAGCATATGATTATGAATTTTCAGCGTATGTTTCTAGTTCAGAGTCTGTTTCGTCGTAATTGTTGTTATTGATGTTGTTGCCTATAGTAGTATGACTAATCATTTGTAAAAAATGTTGTTGTTGTTCATCATTTTCTAGAACGTTTACTGTTTGCATTTTTGGCGTGTTTCTAGACCAAGGAGACCAATCATCACTTGAAATATGTAAATCTATTGATTAGATTAGATCACGATTTGGCTCTATTTGAGGGACGAATAAAGTCAGATGGTGATCTAATCTAATCGAAAATGTATTCGTTAGATTAGATTTCGTGCGGTAGGGTGACAGTACGGGCTGGACAATTAAAAATTCCGTTTAGATTTTATATTAGACTCGCGGTGGAGATGCTATTACTGTTGGTAATTATTAAATCGGAATGTTTTAATGCATAATTCTCAAATTATGTGACATGTTGTAGACCTGTAATTTCTAAGTGATTTTTTTCGAATTTAACCCTTTAAGGACGGGGAGCTGTAAATTTGATTATAATGTACAGTAGTTAAGAGGAAGGTACTACAGTAAATTAAATCATCATAAAAGTAATGAAAATAGTAGAAAACGGTAGACATTGTAAGTACATGAAAACGAGAGGAAATGAGACCGGGATTTTTATTGAATGTTTTGTAGGTAATGTTTCAAATGGAAACGACAATAATTACAATTTTCAAGTTTGATTATGTTGTGTAGAGTCAAAAAATATCCGCATGGCATGCGGGGACGAAATAAATGTTTACTTTATCATTATCTTGTACAGGGAAATCAGCGTTGTTAGGAACTCCTGAACTACAGGAAAAACACATATTGTGAAATACCACACTGCATACATTTCAGAATTTTTACTGCCTGACCCAAATAAAATTGAGAACGGATCCTCTGTTCCCAAATTGCATTGATTCGTAAAAATGCTGAGATATCCAATTTCACATTTCAATTTCTTTATAGTACATTTTCATTGGATCAGCGATAAAAATAGACGCTGTTAGCCACTGGAATCATGCCATTACTTAGTTAGATTATAATCAAGTTAAGAAGACAGTAACCTTTTCGGCTCTCTCATTCGTTAAAATTTGATTGAGTTTCCCACAGTAGGCATACGCTCACCGACTCCACCAATAACGTCCGTGTATTCCTGGTGTGTATTTTGGGAGATATTATTTTCCCTTCTGTGATTAGCCGGAGTACACCAATAGGATTTTAAGGGATGATTTTTTGCAGTTTGTTCTTTGTTCTGTGTTTAACAAGCGTGCAAAGTGACATGCCAACATGGTACTCTAATGGAGTCCTGATTCACCTGGCGTATTTTCAGGGCGCTCTGATGTCAATCATTTCTTCTTCTACTTCTAAAACGCCATTTTGAGAGGCAAAACTGACGATAGTAAATCCACGGAGTGGGTTGCCTACCTCGACGGCCCTGCATTTGATTTATTCTACAAAAATGTTTCCGCCGATGGCGAGATGAAGCCCGAAGCTTCAGACTTCGTCCCAGTCAAGGAGGCCCTAATTGACCACTTTTAGGATAGCGAGAATGCACCAGACCTCATCCAGAATTAAATGGCTGAAAGCCTTCGTATCGATGATCTCTTCGTCTCGTTACGTAAAATGGACCATGACTTTCAGAAGGCGAAGTTCAATGACGAGAAAAATTTCAGCTTACTCCGCACTTCTATATTGAAGATACTGGATTTGGTGCGTTTTTCTATCTTCAGAGGTTGTTCCGACTTCGTGACGTCAAAGCAGTCCGTTATATAATACCAGAAGTGGAAAACGAAGTTTCAAGCTTCCCCTAGAGATATTTCACTGACTAAGTTACTTGTTCTCCCGGACGCTCGTGTTTCCAATATTGAAAGCAAAGTTGACGCCTTGGCGGATCAACTGTTCAATCGTACCCTAATGATGAAATAGACCTCGCAAGCCGGGAGTTGTTCCAATATGGACGGAGAGCGTACTTACTGGTACTGTTGTAAGCCTGGTCAGTTTACGAATCAATGCACTAAAAATCCCAATCGAGATGTGCATTGTACGAAGTGATACAAAATGGGACACTCAGAGGTGACATGCTGGATTCGAACCGATAACACGGATAGGAAGGCCTAGAAAGATAAAAAGAAGGATGAGACAAACAATAATTCGAATGTCAGCATCATTGTGGAGAATGAAGACATGGACCCTGTTGTGGCACTTAAGCGGAACAGCTATGGACAGACCATGCCCAAAGTCGCCCTCCGAGAGGACCTGGTCCCCACGAATAAACTACTCGATCCCATTCCTGTTCTAGCACTCCCAAAGAAGAAGGTTGGTCGAAAGAGGTCCGGTAGGTCCACCACGATGGATGTATTGAATCAAGTTAACAAGTATGACGTATCTATAGCACACGCCAACATTCCTTTCGGGATGACATTTAGACAATTGCTTCAAGGAGATTCTTTCGAGGCCAAGAGGGATCTAACAAGTATTTTTCGTAAGAAGTTGACCCTTCCAGCTCTCAACGCTATTGTTTGAGCTGAAGCCGACAACCCCGTTCCTATTCAAGTTCCGCAAGATGCTACCGAGCGTGCTCTTCGTTTAACATATGTGAAAGCATACGGAAAATGATTGAGCTCTGTTGTAATCTGGCACGTCACCAAATATTCTGTCGGAAGAGATCGTTAAAGCTCTCTCTCTGACCCTGATAGCAACGAATAAACGTATCACCGTTTCTAACGGTTCTCATTTTTCGACGATGCGTGTGCTGAAAGGTGTTCTAGTTTCTTTAAATGGCGTGGCGGTTGCCCCGGATTTCCTCTTGGTACAGGGTGCGCCCTTCAATGTGATTATTGGTGTTCCAGCTATGAGGAGTCTCAGAATTAGGTTGGATTATATGTTACTCCATTCAACATTGGCTAGGATAACGCCACGTTGCAACTGAAACCATATGTTTCCAAGTATCGACTGGCTAACAGCGGAAGGGACAGTAAAGACTTCACCTCTGATAACGACATAGTCCCAAAGTCTTTTTCGAAATGAGAAGAGGTCAAGAGGGACCAGTTGGACCCATGATTCGAGACGATGAACCCCAAGAATTTGATGATGGTGGTTCAGAACGTGAGCACAACCTGGATCTCCCACGTGTGATGTTGACTCATTCGTCGGTCGAACACTCTGGAAAGATCGTTTCTCCCATAAAAGAGTCGAATATCGTCGCATGGACAGTGGATGACCTTCTACCAGCAGATGTGCCAATCTAACACTCGTTTGAGTTTGTATATACGGAGCCCATCCATATACCGTCTCGTTGCATGTCCATGTGTCACTGCGATATTGTCCGTAAGGAACTAGATATGATTCTGGACGCTGCGGTAATTACGCCTACGATATCGCCGTTGGTGTTTCCCTTGGTAATAGCTACTAAAAAGGATGGCAAGCCAAGGTTCTGCGTGGACTATCGTGCGTTGAATCAGAAGATGAAGGCTGCTCGTTGGCCCCTCCCAAAAATTCAAGAGATAGTCGATCATCTGAAGGGAAACGTCGTATTCTCAACCCTGGATTTATTTTCTGTCTATTGGAAAGTACGATTTTCATAATCCTACAAGGAGAAGACGACTTTTCTTTGCCAGTTTGGGACTTTCCTGTTTGAGGTCAGGACTTTTGGCCTCATGAATGCCCCTTCTACCTTTTAGCGAATGATGGATATCATCTTTGTTGGTATTTTGTTTGTTCAGGGTTATAAATATGGTGTCGTGGTGTTCTTCAAGTCAGAAGAAGACCATATCGGCCATCTCCTACAAGTCTTTGAGCTGATTTCAAAACATGGTCTGAAGCTGAAGATCTCAAAGTGTTCATTTGTGCAAGCCAAGATGGGGCTTGTTGGGCTTGTAGTGGATTCGGAGGGCGTTCCTGTTGACCCGTCGAAAATGTAAGCAATATGCGTGGACCACATTCCGACTAGGAAGACCGAGTTGCGTGGTTTCTTGGGTCTGGCAAGATATTATCTTCGTTTCGTCAAGTCATTTGCAGATACATGTGCAGATTTTCATGCGCAGACTTCTGGGAAAAGCCCCATTGAATGAAACACCGAGATCAACATTGATTTGAGACGATTAAGGTTGCGCTCACCTCACTCCCGGTCCTGTTGTTCTCAGACTTCTATCATTGGTTCATTGTTGAGACTGATGCATCATCTGTTGCAGTTGGGGCTGTTCTGTGCCAGAAGAATGAGGATGGACGTGTTAACCCTATTGAGTTTGCTAGTCGAATTATGAACACTAGTGAACTCAACTACAGAAATTGCGACTGAGAAGCTCTGGCGGTCATATTTGGACTCAAAAAGTTGAAACTCTATCTACTGCCATTTATACCGTTCATTCTCATCACATACCATCAATCGTTGCGATATGCGTTCACCAAGAAGGATGTGCATGGCTGTCGTGCCCGTTGATTAGAATTTCGGTCTGAGTACGATTTGAAGATAGAATATCGTGCTGGAAGAAAACAATGCGCAGCGGACTACCTCTCCCACTGTAGTCAAGGTCCACCTCTCCCCGAGGGCGATGACGAAGGCGGCCATAATTGTTATGTCCAAGTTGGTGCACCTCCCATAGGTCTCGAGTCAACACTTGTAGGTTTCCTTCTCTATTTATCTGGTCCTTCGATAAATGAGTGCAACTTAGAGGAGCGAAGGACTATCCGACGATCAGGAAAGAAGTCCATGGCTTGGGACGGCAAGCTTTTCCGTCGCCCAAACTCTGGTCCCCGCCTGTTAGAAACTCATGCCAGTAGACCTGGTATCCTGAAGGACTTTTATGATGCAATTGATCATTGGGACGTTAGAACGGCCCAAAAGTTCATCTTAGCCCGATTCTGGTGCCCAGAAGTAGATGAAGCGATTGCTTCATTTGTGCAAGGGTGCGAAGGTTGTCAGCATACCAAACCGCTGCCACCGTACCATACCACGAAGTTACTCCCTTTTAGTAGTCTGTTCTCTGTCTTCTCAATCTACTTTGCAGGCCCGCTTCTCCCTTCTAGAGCAGGTAATCGCTATATACTTGTTGGGGTGGAGCATTTGACGGGTTGGTCTATAGCAAGAGCGAGTAAACTACCACAGAGGACGCAGTTCTTCCATTCCTTAGAGAAAATATTCTTCGTCCGTTTGGCCCACCCTCAATAATGGTGAGCGACAATGCTTCGTTTTTCACAGCTCATGCCATCTAGGGAGTCATGAAAGATTGGGCTACCAGCTGGAAGACTGTCCTCGCGTATAAATCAATGTCAAATGGTCGCGCAGAGGGGATGGTAGGAACTATTAAGGAAGGCTCCAGAATATGTTCATAGGAGATGTGCAATATTGGGAAGAAGCACTTCCAGATGTTCTCTTCTGGTATAGCCGCCATCCTTTAGGAGATGGTGCGTCCCTTGTCGAGTTTATCTACGGAATGAAGCATCCTACTACGGATGGAAACTTCTCCAGGTATCATAGTATGACACCTGGAGAATTTTCCATGTTGATAGTGCTGAAGAAAACCGTAACTGCTAGATGATGGCCCCATCCACTATCAGAACCAAGAGAGTTGATAGTCAGATGGCCACCCAATACTCTCCTCGAATCACCTTGAAAGACATGTCTCACCTCTACAAGTCTGGTGATCTCGTTCTAGTTACTTGTGGACCAGCTTTGAATAAGACCGTCAAGTGGCCGGAGTTTAAATCTCAATATTATGGACCGTGTCGTGTTATACGATCAAAGCACCCAAGATACGAGTTATCATCCCCACATGGTTGTTATACGCGCGTTTCCATCCATGCCCGCCGTCTTCTCCCGTATTTGAAGCCCTTTTCTTTTGGGGATAAATTTCTGGCTAATGTTTTATTGTTGTGTTATTTACTTCTTATATGCTTACTACTGCGTTATTATCTACTCATGTGCTTATTATATGCATATTATATGCTTTTACTAAACTCTTTTTAAGAAATCTCCATTGTCCGATTATTACATACTATTACGCATTCGGATTCAATTTCATCCTACTAATCAACGTTTTCTGGATCGTCTACAACGCTTCATCTCAGGTCTGTCGTTATCGGGTTTCGTGTTGGTTCACCACCTACCCTAAAAATGGCCAATGATTCTTGACACAACCTAAGCGGATACTCTTCGGCACAGTCATACAAAAGTGCCGGGGTTTGGCGGGCGTCAAGGAAAATAAAGTGTTTCAATCCGAAGTTATCAACCGTGCGAAGAAGGTACATGGCGTGTGTTTTCCGCTCTTCTACTAACGAATTTAACGAATTATAATTGAATTCCTGTCAAACAACAATTTTAGATGGATTCTCATCCAGCGGAACGTGGATATTGTTAATCAATACGGTGTGTGGGTGATAAATTTGGATCCCTTTCTCAACATCCGCATAGTCCCGGATGCACGGAGGATGGCTATCATGGATAGTCGCGGCTTTCTTCTTTTCTACCTCCGAATACCAGAAGAATCTGGTTTCTTCCGGTCTAACACGAGTCAAATAGCGTCTGCTACGGACACGTGGATACATTCGTCTGTAAAATCCGTAATGAACACTCTCTTAGAGACATCTAAGTTGCAGGTCGCATATATAGAAGGGGATCGGACCATTGCTTCGTTGATCTTTTTGTGCTTACCACGATGCTCCACGCACCAATTGTCCAGTTATAATATGGTTGCAACCCTTTTTTGGACTTCCTTGCCTAAAATACTGTAACCGCTGTTGCTTGAGCTAGAACCGATAACTGGTGGCTTCACGTCATAGAAGGATAAGGTATACAAGTCTATATGTCATGTCCGTGGCGTTCGTTTAATGGCGTCCGTAATAACGGCCAGCTAATTCGTTGCCTTCACCATGAAAAAACCACACCATTTCAGCGATCCGCGATGGATCGCTCGAGCAGGCTGCGTATGACTTCGAGTCATCAAGGTGATCGGATAGGTCCAGACTTTTAGCAACCGCGATTGTGATGACCAGACAATTTTCGTCTTCAAAGAACGTTGAAAGTTGAGTTTCGAATGGGACATCTAGTTCACGGAGATTGAAGTCATAGTGGTTTCTCTGGTGACGAGAATTATCGAGTTCAAAGTTAAATCGATAGATACGTTGATCGGCGGCGTTACTCTTTGTCATTTTCAAGACATAGCTTCGTCCAGATAACTCCCATAGGCGTGATTCCAATGCACGGGTATCCCAGTCGTCGAAGTCTATCTCCTCCCGAATGGGCCGCAGGCGAGTGTTGCTATGGTGATGAGTTTCTCGTTTTTTATGGCGGCGTCTTACGATGTGCGGCGTAACAGATGAACTTCTTGTGACCCGTGCGGCTTTTATAGCTAGTTGATTTCGAAGAGCCTTACCAATCGTAGACCGTTGTGCAGTTTGCTTGGTGCGTGCAATGTTAGGGACCACACTACGACCAGACCTAAACGGAAACGTTCGAGGCTGTTCACGTAACGGACAACGCGCGAAAGCAAAAGCGTGACTGAAATGGTGAGAAAAATGAGACGCGAAGATTGTACGAATTGTGGTACGGAGTGAGTGTAAGAGAGTTGGTTGTAGTGATATTACTCGCTGTGAGTAGGATGCTTGTTAGCGTTCGGTTGTGAGTGCGTGATAAGACTATTTTGTGTTATTATTTAGTGGTATTATTATGATTCTTTAGGGTTTTGGTCTGGCCCCGTGGTCCAGTGTCAGGAGGTAGTTTTGTGGTGTGCATTATGGGAGATATTATTTTTCCGTTTTGTGATTGGCCGGAGTGCACTAATAGGAGTTCTTAACGATAATTTTATGCAGCTTTCTCTGGACTGTTTTACGTTTCAAAACATGTAAGAAGGAGGACTAGGAAGTGAGAAAGAAAAGAAAAACCACACAGTTCACCTTTAAACCCTTTTTCCTTTTCTTCTGCGTTCGACAAGCGTGCGCAATGACACCACAACAGTATTCACCGAAATTAATTAGATTAGGTTTGCTTCCCATCCTTAAAGGGTTAATTCGAAAAATATTCTTCTCACATGAGGTCGCGAGAAAGGTCAAATTGCCAAATTTGGTAAAAAAATTGGAAATTTATTATCAATTTAGGATTTGGGCCCTTTTTCAAGCGGAACGTACGCATAAATTTTTCGTTTTTACAAAAACTGTAAAAAACTGGGAACCGTTAGAATAAATTATTTTTCCAATTTATCGAAATTTCTTTGTTAAAAAACTCATTTCTTGGGGACTATACTTTGCCTATTTCTTCATTCCGAGACCTGAACTAATGAATGTAAAAATTTGAAAAATTGGACCATTTCGGAACTGTGTCTCTAGTACTTTGTAAAAAGGGTTAAAATCAGGTTCATTCAACGCGCTCCATTTGGTCCCAATATAATTTATGTCCTACGGGTCTGCTTTCAGTGCGCAAGGGTCACTAAATGTGTCCATATATCAGCAAAATAGGAGCGTTTTGTTTCAGTAGGGATATGCTTGCGACGGTCATAATTGTTTAAGACGTAGGTTGTAAGATTATGAACAGCGCCCCGTTACGTTTTCAATCACAAAAATTAGGATCGAGTTTAGCGCATCTTTGCAGTAGTCAAAAGAACGCATCGAAATGGAAAGAAGTGTATCTATACGTAGGAAAAGCAGTTCTGTAAAAGGTAATGATGTAAGAGGTACTGATGGAAGTTCCAGTAATGGTGGTTCTATGGCCACAGAAATGGAGAGAGATATAATTCCTACCGAAAATTTTATTGGCGGAGTGGACAATGAGACAGATGATGATCCTTTAGTTTTTGTTGATATTGAGCTTCGTAGTGTGGTGGATCTGGATAGCGTAAGGATGGAGACAAGTAAAGTTACAGAATAGGCTGGCAATAGTAAAGATAGATTATTATTGACAAAAATGCTTCATCGAAACAACCTTCAATAATCCAACCCGGATGGTTCAGAAGAGGTAACGAGGAAGAATATTGAAGAAGGAAAATCATGTGCCGGGGATGGAATTTATAGGGCGGATGAACTGAATGAAGAATATGAGAAGGATAGAAATGATCACAGTTCAACACCGAAAAAGGACAATTTCGGTGGCTCTAGTCTAACCTTGAAGGTGTTTGGTGATGAAATATTATCCAAACTGGAAACTTCATCAGTCTATATACAGAATCAAGTACGTAATGTGATGGAGGAAGTACGTGATATGAAACGTAGTGAAGAAAATCATCAACGGTTAACATCCAATGATCACTTAGTATCAATTATTCATTCCATGAATAGTATATTTCACAATTACAAGGACAATATGACAAATTTGTATGTGTTTCTGATGCCTCTCAAAACGTTTAAGTCTACCCAGTTATACACGAATACATTAAGAAATTTATTCTTCACCTCCGTAATAGGTATCATGAATAAGAAGTAAGAGCCGGACATTTATGCAACGTATAATTCGGGGCTTACTGAAGTTACTAAGTTCATTGAAAGTATGCTGATCTCAAATTTTTTGAGAGAATTAAAGTCAAAAAGAACTGACCAGTGCCTAAAGAAAAGACATATTCATTTCAATAAAATGTTGACTTGGATGTTGATAATGACTTTACAAAAAGACCCGACGGTTGGAATGAACCATATTTCAATAGGTTCATCTGTTATTGTAGGTGAGAAACCATCCTGGTTGAAACCTGTATATGTAAATGTTCGTGATGTTATTATGTTGTTTTCTGTGGAATGTGGTGGAGTAATAGAGGGTAAGAAGAAAGAAACCCGTGAAGATTATGATGGTAGTGAATGGATGCAGATGGAAAATGTGGCTAATTCCATTATCTCACGTGTTAACAGCAGCCATTTTAATCCATTGAATGGAATTATCGAGAAGGTTCGAAGTCAGATGGTGAATGAGTATTTATTCCTTTCTAGAAAGTGAAGTGAATGTTGAATTTGAGAGTATTCCTTACCGTGCCTTGACCTGTAATGATAAAGATATACCTTCGTTAACTAATAGTGACTGCGATGATATAGATAATCCAGTGATAAGATATACTAACACAATTAAAAAGAACGCAGCAAAAGTGGTTGAAGTTGGAAAATTATGGAAGGATATTTAAAAAAACACACTGCAAGACATGACTCTTACTGTAAAGTACAATGTGGTTGTCACTTATGAAGACGGGACTGAAAGTATCAAGTTATTGAGACGTCTTATTCATATGGTGAATTTATCTCTAATACTATGCATACGTCTGACCGTAAACACATTATATGAAGAGTTTGTGCAGTGTCACAAGAATTCAGGGCAAACAATCAATTATGTTGCATGTGTTTTGCGAATGATACTGAAGAAAGAGCCGAAGAAAAATCGAAATAGTAGTGTATTATCGGATGATAGATGTAATGGCTTCATAAAAAGCATAAAGCCAGTAACGAGTGAACCGTATTAGAATACTATTCGAAATGAAGTGTAGTGTATTTCAGAAATGGAATATAACGAAATTCATATGACTGATGAGGAAGAGATAATTCAAGAATGTGAAACGATTTCTTGTATCATGAACCTAAGGAAAGCTGCGGAAGAATTGAGAACAAAAGAGATTGAATAATTCGATGATCTGGAGAAAGCTGTTTAAGATGCAATTATTGATAGCCAATAGTGCGTAATTAAATTTTTATGTTTGTTATATGATTTAAAGGTCTTTATCACATGAATGGAAAGACTGATCCTGGACCTCGATTTGCATCAATTTTACAATTATTGTAACAGTTTTGTAATCCTCGAGCACTAGTTTCGTGCTCTCTATACCGGGTCCTGATGACTCCAAATCCTTTTCTCTCTCCTTTGATTTGTTATCAATACATGAAAACATGGCGCAGCTCTTACTCATATTAAAACAATTATGGTTTTTGTTTTCTTCCGAACCCACTATACTTTGTAGTGAGCTATAGTTGTTGAAGTTGTTGCAATAGTGGTGGACGCTGATGCTACTTTTTGCTGGGAAATCAATATTCCTTAAGAACACGGTCGGCTCGAAGATGTTTGTGATAAAACTGGTGTCATTTTTTTGACCAATGTATATTCCGGAATATACATAACAAACGCGGATAAAAATAAAATAAAAGAATTTCAGATCAAAATAGTTTACACGTACACTACGTTCCAAATCCTAAGTTATTGTCGTAGTCGTCGTAGAATAAGAAAATTTGAGTATATGTCGTAGAATAACAACATTAGAGTAGTCGTAGTAGAATAATAACATTACATCAGTCGTCGTAGAACAACAACATTAGGTTGTCGTCGTATAATAACAACATTACATTATTCGTCGTAGAATACCCCCTTCCATTTCATTGCACAGCCATTATTCTCTCCCACATGGTCAACTCCATTCCAAACCATCAATATCATGATATCGAGATATCATATCATGACATAATTGAGTTTTTCATTTTTGAAAACCAATGCCCTTCTTGATTTCTGCTTGATCTACGTGATCTACGTGATCTAGTTTGTAAATTTGTACCACGTTATATGCTGATGAGAGCTGCAGAAATTATTCGCCATTAACACTTAACACGTACATATGGTTCTTCACGCGATTGGACAAATTATTATATTTTGTCACTTGTCATTCTGGATGTTTTGGCTGGCGTCGGTTTGTGGCTTTCTTTAGTCTTGAATAAACTTTTATCAACTTCGTACCCAGACTCAATGGTGAAATATGAATGCATTGATACTGCTGAGAATAGGACTAAATTCTACATGTTTTCCCATAAAAACATTTTAAATTGGTTTTAGATTTCTTTAAATGTTCCGATGGATGTAAGGTGCTAAACCAGTGCGCTATCTGTGATTGAGATTCACAAACATTACGATCAGCACCATCATTCCAATCTAATGTAGCAACCACATCACAACGTCCAGCCCCACCCTTACTATTATGATTGACAGGTGACTAACAGGTAATATCTATAAAAACACCAACAACACTTGATAAAACAACAATCAACAACTATGACCAACCAGATGAATATTCAAAATTGTTCACACAATCTCCATCACACTTGTTCAAACGATCTCCATCAACTTCGGTTTTCATGACCACTTCCTGTGACTATCTTTTTATCTTCATTTTTATCTTTACTATAGTAAAGATGAATTTATTCATAATTTTATTTTCAACAAAGAAAATATCCCGTTTACCTTTTACTGTACCATTTTCATTATAAACTTTCTCTAAAGTGACGTCACGTTTCTCGTCGCAAAGTGAAAAAAGATGTAATGGTACATTACCAAGAAATGATGAATTAATAAATATGGAAATTCTTTCATAATTTACACTATTCTAATTTTGTTGTTGGAGTAATTGTTGATCTGATAATACTATATCATTAGGTAATTGATGACTATAAAGAATAAGATGTGAGGAACGTTTGAAAAATAAAGAACGAGTAACAGTCATTGTAGCACGTGCATCATCATTCACATTGGGGGTATGTACATCGAATAAAAATTCCTTTGAAATTTTAGATGTATGATGGGATGAATGACGTAAAATTTCAATGATTAATGTATGATTTAAAATTTCCCCATTTCTTCCCTGTTATTAATATGAAAACTATTTGATTTATAGTTATAGGCGATGTAAAATGAACAAGTATCAATACAATTTAAAGCATATGTCATTCTTGATTCATGCTGAAATTGACGTATATTCTTGGAAATTGGTGGAGTGATTAACTTACTTGATATCATAGAGTGTAGATTGGATGCATATTCAACCATCGATGTTGATGAACAGGTGATTACTTCCCCTTGTGATATAGAATTTTGTTGCTAAAAGAGGAACGGCCGAGCTGAAACATCAGTACATGAAAACTTAGTCAGTGATGACATTCTACTAGTTGAGATGTGGTGATCATCTATATTTTCATAATATAAATATTCAGGCGCTATACAAAGTGTATTATAAATTAAGGTACGGTAATGGTTTTGTGATTTTGGCTGTTTTGAAATATATTGACCTGAAATGGTTGATTACAATGTATTCGCAACTAAAGAAGCATGTCTATAATTTGTGTCAGATATTTTCAAAATGGTAGATAATGAATTATGTAAATTCGATAAAGTTACTTCATTCTCAATAATTGTGAGATTAAATGTATATGAATATTCAATTACTGAACATTTCGGTTTTGACGTCAATTTGTTAAAATCGGTGATGTAAATTTCAGTGGTTCATCATCCAAATCAAGTACAGGATGATGTACAATGGAATATAAAGTAGATAAAAACTGACTCAGATCCACACTCGCCCATTTCGAAGTTCTCATGACCAATGTAATCGATTGTGCAAAAAGAAATGTTCTTTGATCGCTGCGATCATAGGATGACGATGCATTTCGCATTGTTTTTGTTGTTTGGCAGTTGCTGAAATGGAACGGAAGGTAAATGAAATTAAAACGATGGAAAGGTAGAATTTATGAATACATTTTAATAATTTCATTTTTAAATACTGTTGTATATGACTTGACTATAATGGAACATGATGCCGATGCCACGATGGTCCGAATTTGTCTGTTTGACGGGGAGACTGTGTTTTGGAAGCGGCCATAAAATTGGGTAGTAGGTAACAGTATGCCTTTCTAGAGTCTTTTTTCCATATATTGTTTGTAGATCACATGATTTTGTATATCACATGATCCAGCGGATAATAGGCTTCCAAGAGAAGGTAATTGATAGAAAACATGTTGGCTATGTTGATGATGTTGAAAATTCACTGTTGCAGTCGGAGGCGGTGTTGTCATAGTTTTTTATTGGATGTAGGCCAACTGAGTGGAACCCATGTTGATAAGGGGTGATCCCGTAACGCTTTACGGAAGACGAATGTCATTATGAACCTATGACGATGAAGATGATGATGAAGATGAGAGAGAAGACGAATTTCCCTTTACATCGTTGATGTAGCAAAGGATTGGTGATGTTGTAGAGCAGTTGAGTGAGAGAAGCCAATGCCGAACAACTTGAAGGGATGAGGAAAAGGCAGATTACGAACATATTTGCGGTGTGATGGGGGATCTTAAATAGAACATTCGAAGGTTGAACATGAATAATTGGATGTACAAAATGAACTTGAAGGTGACGTCTGTATTTGAAAAACACAAAGCTCATCACCCAGATTTTTGTGTAAGAGTTGATTAGATAATAACTTACAGTAAAAATTAAATTTCTCAGAACCAACAAATCTCTGCCACAGAAATTGTACTAAAACACGTTTATGCTAGAATTGATCTATTACATTGATGACAAGTGTAGTGGGAACAATCAAAATTATTTGAAATTAATTTCAATACACCATACATCGAAAAATTAATTTGTCTGAACCAACGAATTTCTGCCATGGAATATGTACTAAAACACGTGTATGATATTATTCATCTATTGATGTAAGATTACTCTTATTTGAAAAAAATTCATACACCATTCATCGACGCAAAACCGTCAGCCAACCGCCACCCATTCCTCATTTGATGAAAACGGCCATGACGATAATCGTTTTGTCGATAATAGACACAACCATTTTTCATCACAACATGGACAAAGACAACCGAATCATGTTCACGAGGATAGAAACGACGACATTTAATCATCACTATTATCACCATTAACGAAGACATCTACAACAACATGAAATTTGGAAACGTCGTCAACGTGTACATTATTTTGTTATCAAAAAATTATATTTTATTACGATCCGCCCACATTATAGAAATCATTGAATGCACTCCATTATTTAGATATATTCTGGAATATACATTCGCCACGACCTAGAAAGTCTATAACAGATTTAATAATTTTATCAAGCCTGTCGCATCCTATTTATTATATTTTTTATGGACTTCAATCTATAATTAGGTACATTAATACATTCCCCAAGGTGTATCACATATTACACGACTATATTATTTAGTTTTATTTCATACTACTACCCTACGTCATGCCGCAAAGTAGACACGAAATCCATTACATTATCATAACAGTTCGAAATGAAGCATTATTACCACTTCCTTGGTGGAAATCCCTCCTCTGTACCAACAATAACCATCACCCCATTAAGAACATTTCTACAATGTTTCACTCCCTGTCCGACTTGGATGCATCTACCAAATAGATTTTCATCTTCCCAACATGCATTAAATGCATACACCAGTCTCGGTGATTTACTCAACTAAACCAATACGTTGAACCCAGTTGTACACATTTTGTACAAATGTGAATGTAACATATCTCCATCATTACGCGCAGTTGTTTCAATTTTCTTCATTTCTGTACATAAACCATATATTTCAGTCTCGGTTACTGTATTGTTCCAAAACAACTGCACTTGTAGGAATGCAAGAACACAAAAAACACGCCTTTCCCTACTTTCGGGACATCGGACTGATTCAAATATCACAGATTGAACACCTATGACCTGTCCATGCTCAAGATATATACACTGAATCCATTGAAATGGTTTAATGGTTGAAATCTTCCGGACCACATCCCGTTCACCAACTGCCTTGTTCAGATTAAAAATCGCAAAATGATCTACATGAACATCAACTCCACTTAATCCTAGTTGAACAACTTGTTCAAGAATATTCTGGTGTAGATATATTCGAGCTGTTTCTATTTCCACTATGTGACCAGACTCATATTGTCAATGTTAGAAACATCGAACACTTCCGTCCGTGCGACACGCATGATGGATGATGGTGCGTGATAGTGATGGACGATTGTGCGTGATAGTTACGGATGATGGTACGTGATAATGGATGGTGGTGCGTGATAATGAAGATGATGGTGCGTGATTAGGGAAGATGATGATGTGTGATTCGCATGATGATGGCCGTGTGGATTAATCATGAATGTAGATGATAACGATGATGGCGGTGCGTGATTAATTATTATGGCGGTACGTACATCGGTAAATGGTGACGATTGTCAACGATGAATGTAGATGACAACGATGACGGTGAAATGGTTACGCATACGAAGATGAGAGGCACGAAGAGTAGTGCACCGTGGAAATAACAATAACCGCGAACAATCAAGGAAGGGAAAAAAGAACAACAGACAAACAGGGCGAGCGTCCAAGGAATTTTCATACCCTACTACAAAGATTACGGTGTGTTGTACAAAATTATGGTGTGATATACTGACTGGCAGGCGACACATCATTTCATTCAATTGCCGAATGAAATTTTGGTACACTTGGTAAGATAAACATAACATTTACTGTAGATTGAATAACAATTTCAGCGCAATACTATTACACGTTTATATGTAGTTTGAGCGATATCGATTGGAATTATTCCAATCCCAATTTTCTGATATACATACCTTTACCTCATCGTAGACGAAGAATAAATAAACTGAGGTAGACACATTTAGACTCTTGAATAACTATTTTCGTTTCTCATTGATACTCCAGAAGTATAACCGAACCTAAGTTGAACTGTCAACTAAAACCAGCACAGCGTACCGCCTGGTATTAACCAGTGATATAGCTCGAGCGTCCACTCGGCGTTTTTTGTAATTCCCACGAATTACATCGGGAGGTGGTGACCCGCCTTCAGACAATCTAGACCGTGAAGGTACCTCAACGTACCATTTCTACGACCCACATCGCGAGTAGCGGCTACTTATCCAGCGGAAGCGACATAAGAATCACTAACCGGACCAACCCTTTTCTCTAATAACCTCCATAATTTCATAACCTCGTATTTATTAACTTAACCCATACCCAGACTGCGACTACTCCCTGACATAATCGACACATATGGGTATAGTAATCTATAACAAGTCCATTGTAAGGACCAAGTCGATTGCAGATTGGCGTGCTAATCTTTCTCCTGGTTTTCAGAACATCTTCCCGTGAAGGTTGCTTTCATAACATCTATCTTCTCCTCAACGACAGTTGGCTGTTCATAATTGAACATTTAATACATCTCAGAACATAGTTTTTCATAAAAAACATCTGCAATGCGAACAGTACCAATGAATAGAAAATCCGTTTTACTCGACTGCTTCTGTCCAATTTTCCCGAAGGTCTTCTCCAAGATCTGATAAAACAACTTAGGCGCTTGACGTAGTCCGTACAGTGACTTTACAAGCCTGACCACTGGTCCTCGGAAGATCTTGATGCCTGCAATAGACGGTAGTCGAATAATGAAACTGTCCTTATTCTGTAGGTCTGCATAGAGAAATGCGCCTTTGATGTCGACATGTTCCGCCTTCCAACCATGAATTCTATCGACCGAAAGGACAATACACATTAGTTCGATACATGATACTGGAACATATAGCTCAGTGTATTCCGTCTCGTCAGTCTGAAATTTTCCCATGTCGACTAGGCGTTCTTTGTGTCTAGCAGGCAGACCGTTCTCGTCTCGCTTCAACTTCAATATGATTCCAGAGGGCAGTATCTTGTCATTCTGCCTCGTTTCGTCATACGACTCCCATTTATTCGCCTCATTTAGAGTCTTGAACTCTTCGTCGATAGCGTCCATTCAATTTTCTTTGTCCTGAGATCGAAGGACTTTCTTGAGCTTCGGTTCATCTTGCGCCCTTATCCATATTGGTACGGCCTTGTACGTGTATGACACTTCCTTTCTAGGTCTAAGGTTGTATAATGCAGTTCTCTTTTGTCCGTCAGTGTCTTTTCCATCATCTGGGATCCCTGAATCATATGCACTGTCGTTCACGTCCGATTATAGTCTAGATTCAGTCGAATACGCCTCGTCAGCTTCAGCGTCTTCCGACTCACGGTCGGTCTTGTCGGTTTCTCCGTGAATATACTGCTGTGCTTGGACATGGGTCAGATCGTCTTCGAATTGACAGTCCGGTTCGCTATCCATTTCTTCGTCATGTTTTTCATCCGGCTCAAGGTAGGTTTTCTCGGGTACTATGGCATCAAGCGACTTGTCCGAATCGACTTCCTCTTTGGTCTTACTGCCAATTTCAAAACTAGCATCATCATCGTTGATTTCATCTTGACTATCACTCTCGTTGGCCGATTGCGTCTCTTGTCTCCCAGGGAATACATTCTCATTGAATCGTACATGCTCAGTACTGAACGACGCCTCAATCGGTCCAAATATAGTAGATACCTCCTTCTTCGTGACGTAGACACAGATCCTGCTCCAGACGTGGCTCAAAAGGCTGTAAGGACTTCTTGACAGATTGGTAGGGAGTTTTACATCCAAAAGGTCTCATTTTAGTCAAAATAGGAGGCGGTACACGATTTGCGGCGGAAAACGGCACTTCCCGCGTAACGGCGTGTGGCGTACTGCATTCTTGCACTCAACGACGTACTTAACGGCATAACCTCAGTAACGGAGAGCCAATTTTTACTGATGAATAAATGTACGTGCTAACGATAGTAGCGTCCCATGATTCCTCTCTGCTATACCATTCATCTGCGAACTGTACCCAGTGTTGTACATGAATTTCACGCCTTGACTTTTTAAGTACCTCTCAACCTTAAATAACTCTGACCCATCGTCGTTATGTACAGCATGCACTTTGTGATCCGTCTGTCTCTAGAAGCACTTCACTATCTTCAGTAATTCTTCCACTTCTTTGCCTTTGGCTTTGATAAACTTAAGCTAGACCAAGCTAGTGACTTCTTCGACGACTGTGAGAAAGTATCGATGTCCATTGACGGACGGCACTTTGATGTTGCCTTTGATGTTGTCGTACAGTTTGCCAATCCTGAATTCGTTTGTCAGACTTCCTGCGAATCTACTACGATACTTTTCTCAGCTGCAAGAGACACAGTCCACTTAGTTTCATTTCACTTTGTGGAGTACACCAGACTGGAGCTCCTTAGTCACGTCGTTCTTTGGTACCACTTGTCCTAGAAGAAGATTCCATGGTGTGGCCGGATCTGTTTTGCAAATTGTTGCTTTGAGCGAATACGACTTATGTGATATCGGCTTGTACAATGGCGACGACGAATTCTGCGGCGGTTATAACTTCTTCTTGTCCCTAGGACCTTTTATTACCTTGTCTTCCTTCTCGCAATTCTTGACGCCTTGCGACTGGCTGCCCTTGTCGTCTTGCATGTCTTCTTCCTCATTCCATTTGTTGGTCCAATCTATCTGGTCGTTGACTCTAGAACTAGTATATTCTTCTTTCTCTGAAACATGGTAGCGGGTTATCTCCATCATTTCACGTACAGTGTCGCTTCAATCATCGGATTCCATGAACGGAAGGCCCTTTTTGTCGAACTGTATAGGTGGAGACAAAAGACAGTATACAATTCGTTGTACGATCAACTACTTGGAGAGTATACTTCCACGTGTATACGTATGTATGCTGTTTGAGTATAGCAAATGGACTGAGTGATTGAATGTAATACTGTGTTATGCAGTTATGTAGGTGATGGGAAAGGGATGAATTAGATGATGTGGATTGGACAAAGGCGATGAGAGGTTATAGTAACGTAGGACGAATGAGGACAAGTAACGAGGGCGATGACGAAGAAGGATTAGTAACTAGGACGAAGATGAAGGAGGACAAGTAACTAGAACGACGACGAAACCGTATCAATACGGAGTGAGTAACTTAGTTGGCTCGGTATCAATACCTGGCCGGCATCAATTAAGTAAACTGTAGGTTTATTAATTGAATGGGTAAAAAGTGAAGGAAAGGAAAGAGGGAAAAGGGGAAACGAGCAGGTGGAATTATTATAGGAAAATAGGAATGTTAAATCTGAATAACAGACAGTAGATCACGATGGGAGAATCTTAAAGTGACGTGTACTGTAGTCTTGTTTTGGCTTAGAGGGTCACCTATGAGTGACCCTTGATGCCAAAAACAGGTCAACCATAGATAGTGTGCCTTGATAATTCTACTGTACACGTGAGGGAGTAAATACTAGAATGTGACCTTCGTGTACTTCAACAGTCCCCCGATTCAGGTGTCTGTACCTTTCTATACTAAATATGTATTAGACAAAAAAAACTTTTTAGCTTAATGTATAAATGTGACGGCTAAAGGTTATACAAATCGGTACCAAAAGTACGATAGGAAATGAAATCTGAGTTTTGTGAAGGAGAAAGAAGTTTAGTGTGGATAAAGCATTATATATGGTTGGTGAAACGAAGATGTTGTAAATGTCTATGGACCTTCTGATGGGTGACGAATGATCCACTGTGTGGGTTGCGGATTGTGACTCGTGGTTGGAGAGCATGGCAACTTGGACCATAGGTTTTGTCAAGCCATCGGATATTGGCTTTGGAGCGGACGAGGCAGATGTTGGAAATTTCTCGAGATCTGAATCCATTTTTCGCTGCAGAAACATCCAGCATCAGTCGTTTTTTGGACGTTCGGCTCCCTTTTGATATCACTTCAAAAAGGGACTTCGAGTCGGTAAATAGATCGAGATTGATGTGACGCTTCGTTAGTCGACCAAGTTCAGTAGAAAGGGTGAAAAATGCGTCAAAGAGATCTGAAAATGCTATCACTTCGGCAGTCATCGCCAATCTGCACAGTCTTTTAGATTTGTAAGATCTAAATGTCAGAAGTACCACTTGGTCAGACGCATCGGTTGCCATTATGATGAAGCCCAGTTGTGAAGACAAATCTTCATTATTTGAGAAAGAAGCATCAGAGTAGCCGATGAGTTTTAAATTTGTCAAGTCGAGTTTGGTAAAAATGATCACAATTTTTTGACGTTTTGAGTATCCCGTTGCAGCATTGAGATATTTGAGGTGAGCAGCTTTTGATGTGTTAAATGATTCCTCGGTCACTTTAGCAAGTCTGGAAATTTCGATTAAGCAGTCGGGTCTTGTGTTGGAAAGCCAGGCAAGACGCATTCTCATTGATCTAAAAGATGTGAAAGAAGCGTCCTGTTCCAGTTCTTCCAATTTATTCACATAATGTCGCTATGTTTTCTCTACCAATTTATCTTGATTGTACTGTAGACTAAATACATTGTAATCGCAAGATAGTGGCGTGGGCGGTTTCATGTCGAACCGTCTCTCCGTTTCGGAAGACATTTGCTTGAACCATGTATCACCGGCCCGAAGAAAGTCGTCCACATGTGTACCCCTTATGCCAGCTAGTTGATCATTGTTGTAGATAAAATATAAATGATAGTCTGAGAGAAGGCTTTCCATGGTAAGGTCCAGTTGGTGATGTTGTTCAAAGTGTGGAACCATAGGTCTCCCGATTCCGAAAGACCGTGAAACGGCTGCAAGATCTTCATGTATTGATCAGCATTAAGTCTCAATTCTTGGACTGAGGTGTTGAGAAAGAGGTCACGAGATAGAGGTATTGTGCATTTTTAATAAGCTTGGGTCACGTCCTCTGTCCATATTTTGAAGCCTAAGAAGGTTTCGAGCACTAATAAGAGACGAATTGAGGAAGGTTGGAGTGCTTGGCTACTATGTACCATAAAATTCTTCAACTTCTCCCGGTTTCCGCCGATTTCGAATCGGGCCTTGTATTTTACTGTGCCATCGATGGTATATTTTAATGCAAGTACGAATCTACCAGGTAGTATTTTCGCATTACGCGGTATTTTTTCTTTCAAAACCACTTATAAAGTTCCCCGTTTGATTAAATTCTTGATTTTGGTTTGTCTGGCCTGCATCATCTCTGGTGAACTGGATCTCGGATCGGAAAGTGAGATAATTTCCGTGAGGAAGATATCATTTTCAATCTGTAGCGTTTGGTAGGAGACGAGGGAGTCATTCAATTCGTTGAAAAAGTAGGTTGAAAGGGAACTTGGCGAGCGGTATGGCTTAATTTATGAGATGGAGTAAGTACGTGGCTTAGAGTTTGGAAGACCATGAACGAATACCGGTTTTGATATTCGTTCCGAAGAGGAAACCTTTAACGGCCCTAGATATTCGCCGTTCTTATTGGTATGCCCTTTTCCCATCCAGACTAAAATCTGATCACCATTTTCATAAACATCGTACGTTGCATTTGGGACGTTCTGACGAAGTGCCCTTTTCATTCGCATCTTGTCAATATGTGATCACATCTCGTTCCTAATCAGTAGAGCAATTTCTTCCCTTTCATCTTTTGTGGGACGTCGACCAAATTTTCTTGGCATGTTTATCCTAGGATATTCGCCAAAGAGGATAGACGATGGGACCAAACCGTCAGGCCCTGCCGTGTCGTTTACGACTTTGACCGATAGTGCCAGAACTAAAGACTTAGATTTAGGGTGTAGTATCATTGTCTTGCTCACCATCGTTCGGGTTGGTTCATGATATCTCTCACAAATGGTCATACCATTGTGAGCTTCGATACCTGTCTTTTCGACTTTAATTCCATCTAGCGAGGTAAAGCGTATAAATTAGTCTCCAAATTGGACCCTTGGTCTACAATAATGCGGTTAGGCAGTCCGGTATAGATCGTGGTCCAAACGTTTATGAGAGAAACTCAAACGGTAGCGGTGTCCATTTTTCGGATTCGTGAGGCAGCACTGAACCGTGTGCCCTCATCAATAATATGCGGGATTGCATGTTTGGCTTTATTAATTGATATGTAGAAATATCCAAATAGACACGTTCGTTAAACCTTGCAGAGTCTGGGCAAAATGATACCTTGAGGCGTAGAGGGGAGGAAGAGACCCTTTTTCAAGGGTCGCACATTGAAGTGATGTCGTTCAATATGAATATTGTCTGCGGGTCGACCTCGGTCGGGTTAGTATGTCTAAGAAGGTTGAAAAGTTTCGTTGGGCTTAGGATGGAAAAATGTCGATGCAGCCGAGTCAATTCTCCTTTGTTGAAGTTGATGTCAATATTGTCCACTGGATGAAGTAAGGTATGAAAGTGTGATGATGAGCTTCTGTATAGTAGGACAAACCACTGTTCCAGATAGCAAACCGTTTCATTATTTCTGAATTGTTTTCTGCGAGCCAACTTGTTGTTGACGTTATCAATCATGAGTTCCTGCTTATCAAGGATGTTTAGTCCGATGAGAGGCGGAACGTCAATGTCAACAATGTCCAAGGTCACGACGATATTTTTCATAGAGGACGGTGTAGTGAGCATGAAATCAACCTTGCCTAACGAATCATAAACTTGGTTTCCAAATCTAAATTTGATTTCTGAAGCTGATGTATTAGATTGTAAACCAAAATGATTTTCTATCTTTGAGAGTGAACGTTGCCCAATAATGCTGCGTGGTGCACCGCTGTCCACGCAGAAAGCTGGTATGTACTAATTATGGTTTAAATAAGGGTTATCTTTTATATATACGTTGTTTCAATCAATAATTCCATTGCTCTTATCTCGATTAGATGCGGTTGAAACCATAGTGTTTATCGGCTAATTGGAGGAAGGCGTTGAATAAGGAGCCAAGGACATGCAGAGAGTATTGGAAATGTGGGAGTTGGTAATGGTTTGGTCTATTTAGTTGCTTTCATCATCACCAGTTGGTGAAGTTTCTTCAATTTGTAGGACTTTTGTGGTGAATGTGGCCATTTCATCAATTGTCGATTCTTGATTCATAATTTCATCGTCCTCAAAAGTTGTTGTTAAGACGTGGATTTCATTTTCGTAACCATTAACTACGTCTACAAGAATGTAGATGAAATTTTCACAATCTCGGAGTCGCCTTGAAATGTATCTCTTGATGGCACCTTTTGCACATCTGTGGGATGGTATCCAGGGCGAAGAACCACAACAGTAGCAATGAGGGCGATTGTTGTTGTCGTTGCTATTGGATTAAGAGCGACGGGTGTTATTCGAAGAAGAATGTTGAGGGTGATTACCATTTCTGGTTCTGTTGAATTGATTGTGGTGATTTTGATTATTTTAGTTGTTTGTTCCGAAACTTCTCGGTGGTCTATTTGCATATTGGCCAAAAAGTGTCATCGAAGTAGATCGATTTTCACCAAGGCTAGTCAACTTGGTTTTTTTTTTGGTTAAAGAAATAGCGCCTGCCAGCGCGGTTTTGAAAGACTGATAATTATAATTACCAGCTATTTCGTTGTTCCGCGAGATGTCTGCAAATCATAAGTTGCAACCGCTTGACTCAGGATTTTTTACTTGTAAGTTCCATTCCTGAAAATCTGTTGACACTGAGGATTTAATCTTGTAATATATGATCATAGTTTCTTGAGACCGTTTTCTTCATCCAAAATGCCGTGCTCATACATGAAGTATGGCAGTGTTAAATTGTCCAACTTTATCTGGGCCTCTTTTTGCCGATCTCTTGAATCAAATTCTTTCGGCATTATTTCATTTAATTTTGCATAAGACATATTGTCTGTTGTATTGACTGAAAAGAAAGTGCGTGCTGGTTCTTTCAGAATGTTGATGAAAAAAGTAGCTTTCTTAGGATCAGCGAGGTCTAGTTGCGAGCTGAATCTATCATAATCACGAATTGAGTCGGAAATTCTTACATCTAGCTCGCCGCCATACTTCTGGTCTTTGAAGTGGGTGCCCAATGATTGTGCGATATGCTCCGCATTCCTTTTCTGCGGTTCGGCTGTATCTCTGTCATGTACCAAAAGTTCTGAGGTGTCATCAACCGATCCATAGTCGGTTTGTTGAGGCTTTTCTTTGGGTGGTGCTTCTGTTGGGTTTTGATTGTTACCCCGAAGTCCCATGGGGTGATTTTGAGCTGTATGTGATGGGATGCTGTCTACGTTGGTGGCTGCTTCCGATGCCAATTTGGGTGATGCTTCAACAGGTGTTGTTGTTTAATGTTCGAGTGTCATTGGCGATTGAGGCTCTGGTCCTTGTTGTGTTGCGTATCGAGGTTCAGCGAGATGAACAAAACTTCGATTACTCCTGAATGTTTTGATGATAGAGGGAAAAGCGCTTTGAGGTCGTTGAGTAATCGAAGCGAGCCATAAATTTGTCGTCAGAGAATCGTTTGTTTGATCATGAGTATCTAGATGAAGCGCTGTTACAGTAACGAGTGACGGATCGTGTAGTTCGTAAAGTTCAGCAATGTCTTTCAATAAGCCTACCGATATGAGCGGTATATTGAAGTAATAAGTACTGAAGAGGATGCGTGCTTCTGCAAGACAATCTTTTAGTTCCCGCAGTATATTCTCCGGTTCGGGCGGTATCTCTTCTAGGCTTTCCTCTATAGTTGGATAGTTTTCAAGAAACATCGAAGCAGTTCTAACTATAGCGGCAACAATAGGTGATTCTAGCAATATAGATTTAGTGCGTCGGATACATCTCTCGTATCTGGATATTTGATGGGTAGAAAACATCCTAGATCTACCCGTACGAGAAATGGGTGGTCCCTTGGATCTCATCGTTCTGGTCCATAACGATATTTTCTTTTGATTGCTTGTTTGTTTGTTTGTTTTTGTAGATGGGTTGGTGATGAATGTAACCGGTTATGGATTTCGTTGTTGTCGGCCGCCTAACAGGAATCCGAATTGTCGAACTGTATAGGTGGAGACCAAAGACAGTACACAAATCGTTGTACGATCAACTACTTGGATAGCACACTGCCACGTGTTACATGGATATGCTGTTTGAGTATGAGAAAAGGGACTGAGTTATTGAATACTCTGAGAGTACATTTCCATGTTTATACGTTTGTATGATGTTTGAGTATAGCAAAGGGACTGAGTTATTGAATGTACTACTGTGTTATGCAGTTATGGAGGTGATGGGAAAGGGATGATTTAGATGATGTGGATTGGACAAAAGGGTGAGGGTAAGAAGTGAAGGAAAGGAAAGAGTGAAAAGGGGAAAGGAGCAGGTGGCATTATTATAGTAAAATAAGAACGTCAAACCTGAATAACAGACCGTAGGTCACGATTGGAGAAGCTTAAAGTGACATGTACTGTAGTCTTGCTTTGGCTTAGAGGGTTACCTATGAGTGACCCTTGATTCCAAAAGCAGGTCAATCATAGATAGTGTGGCTTGATAATTCTACGGTACATGTGTGGGAGTAGATATTAGAATGTGACCTTCTTGTACTTTAACACTTTTGGTAGTCTTATATGTAGTACAGTCCGTCGTGGTTCTGCGGCGCAACTCCAATAATGTTGCAATTCCTGTCTATGTTTAGAATCAATGCCTTTCCTCGAATGAAGATCACATAAATGCCCTTTTTCACCAATTCAGGGACATAAAGTAGACTCTTTGACAGCTCCTTTCCGACTAATGTTTCGGACAAATCGACCTTTAGGGGACCATTTTTAGTGTACTACTGCACCTTACGAACACATGTTTCGGACGCCTGTACAGTCGATTCGTCTCCTAGATTAGTATGTACGTCACAGTCTTCCTTGTCAAACACTCTGTTAGACAAAGTAGTCATACGTGCCGAGGTACCAGATTCTAGAAGCATGAAATCCTCTTCTCGATTCGGTCAGTGTCTCGGTTCAGCCATAGCTGCACGATTCTCACCTTTCCTAGGTTTCTTTTTATCTCGGCATTCATCGTTGTGCTGGTTTCGGTACGACTTAGTCGGTGCTCGTCCTCCATGTCCACTAGGGCCTTGGAATTCTTTGTCTATCACAAGCCTATTTTCGGGATTCATGGGGTTCATGAAGCACTTCGCCGTACTGTGGTTCTTTTTCCCACATATTTGGCAGGAATTGGTTGCGAATGCGGCGAGATCAAACTCGCCTTTTTCTTCCTTCATTGCCTTGCACTCTTCGATTAGCCTTTCACTCACTGCCTCTCAAGTCAGATTTTCTTCTGCTAGGGTCTCGATAGCGACGGTAGCCGGATTCAACGAAGAGACTTCGATGGATGCGATTAACAGTCCAATTTCCAATGTATCTTCCAAAGTGGTGTCCATTGCGCGGAGCTGTTTGACTATTGCAGCCATCTTTTCGATGTCTTTTGAGATGTCCATTTTGAAACTAGTGAAATTCAAGCGGACTAGTTCAGTCATCTTCGAAATCTTAGACGCTGTCGATATCGAGTCGTATCTGGTGTCCAACTTTTCCATCTTCTCAACCGGTTTCCCAATGACGGTTCGAACGACACTTAGCGGCGCATCTGACAAAGCACTTAAAATGATATTTCTTTCTTGACGACTACCCGTCTTTTATTCCTCCGATTGGTCTTTACGGTCAATCCTGTTCTTTAGTACATCTTCTAGTCCTTTGGAACAACACGCGGCTTCGACACGAATTTGCCAAAGGTCGTAATCGTCTTTGTCCTCCGGCGGCTTGATTCTCAGCTTGTCGGGTTCGGCCATCTTGTTTGGAAATAAAACGGCAAGAAAGAGACTTTTCTTGAGACGAAAGATATCTTTTGACTTTGTAGACACGTTTTTGGTGCAATAGTAGCATCACAAAACTAGGTCCAGAACCTGTTATAGGCGAATGCGGCTGTTTGCTTTCTAGTTTGATGATGGGGAAGAAACCGCAAGTTTTCTCTATCGAGCTGCCGAGCCGATATCTTAATAATAAGCAGCCGGCGGCTAAATCGATAGCTTTGTAATAACTCACCGTAAATCTGTGTGCTATAAAACCCGATCGAAAGAATCCTGCCCTTATCTTTCAGAACAG
>JAULBU010016800.1:0-20788 GCA_032358235.1 Odonthalia washingtoniensis | reverse complement strand
GAGGGTGGTCATGGGCGAATACAGAGTATCATAATTGGTGATAAAATAAGAGCATCGGAATGGTTCGGAATGGTACCTTTCAGCAACATTGAGGGCTCCATTCATGTTCTTCCCTCTAATTTTGCTGTTCCATTGTTGTCTGAAGAACTTCCATGGACTCATCATCGCTTCTATATTAATCGTTTTCACAGAGATCTAAACATTAGAGAACAGGTCAACACATACTGTGATGCATAAACAAAACATAACTTTATTTTTATCACATACTAATTCAAATGCTTTCGTATCATGTGCTCCAAGACACTTTATTTTTATATTCCTTCCCTTCGTGGAAGCTGCCACATTTCCACCAAGAAACTCACGACATTTCATAAACATATCAAGATCAGCATAACATAGCTTGTCCCATTCAACATTAAATTAACCATCAGTCCATCACAGGACTGGAAATAGTTTGCGTCAGAACTGTTGATGTTTGAAGCGATCAGTAATTTACTTTTCCGGTTCTTCTTTAGTAAAATCCTTACACTGGTTCTTCCACCGGTACTACTTCCACAAAGTTCGTTTTGGACATCTATACCATCATTATCGTGACGTGGTCTCTTGTTACATTTTACAGGTAAGCTTTTCGTATCACTTTGTCCCGAAAATATCTGACCACCCAAGGCCTTTCCTCCGTCCTCTACTTCATAATACTCAATGCTGCAGTTGTAATCGGCACCTTTCTTTTCTTCATGCTCGTTCAAAATTCAATTGCTGCTTGAATGTTCTTTCTGGATGCTCTTTGAGACTGGACACGCGGAACTGGTTTCGCTACATTAATTTCCATCTGTTTACTCTGAATTTTATCTGAGCCATCATTACGATGTGCACCCATCTAACCTATATTACCGATACTGCTGATGTTCCGTTCACCTGGTTCCACCGAATTTCTTCTCTGTATTGACTGCTCTTGTTGTGGAGCTCCTCCACAATTCAATCATTAGGCTCAATCCGTTCCTCATCATCTAATTCATTAATGTCTTTGATGACTTCTGATATTACATCAGAATCACCTAGTAATGTGATGGTCGACCAATCATTGCAAATATCTGCGATATGACAGTCGTAAATATTACCAAGATCCGTACCAATATAGGTATAACCATGCCGTATCAACAGTTATGAACACTTTCTTTCGAATTGGTAGAACAACAATACTAGTTGCAGTGTGGTCCATTTTTAGTATAGCTTCTTTTATTTCTTCAATACCATCGGTCGATAAAAATCGGGGAAGTATGAGATCCTCTTTTACCCACATAGCCACATTGCTCCTGATTCACGCTATAATCTGCTTGGTAGCTTCCGGAAGTTTTTTGAAAATACAGACAAATAATTACTCTGCATTCCCCCCCACATTTTTCATAAACTTGAAGAAGTATTTTTACAGAAAATATCCAACATCCAGTCTTGCAATACATAAAATAGTACCACCCATAATATTTCTCGGGTCCTTGTTCGGTATATACTCAAGAATATCGTGAAGTATAGGTATGTAAATACGATTACTGAACAGTTTCAGATTTTCCCCTCATCATCATCACCTTCTTCATCAAAACTATCACAACCTCCTTCAACGGATAACAGGTCACAGTTTCGTATGGACTTCAGTTCAGCTGGTGAACCTCCAAAGTATGATAAATTTGCAATGTCTGCACATCACCACCATGAATAGTCTACTTTTCCACCCGTTCCTATCGTCTTGAGGAATTTTTCTTTTTCTTTCCTTACTTCAATACTGTTTTCAGCATAGTCAGAGACAGACAGGCCGTGCTTCATTCCACGTTCCACTTCAATACTCTAAATAGTTGAACAGTTTATTCCTGCAGTTCTTTTACGGGAGCTCACTGTACCCGAAAACTTTTGTTTTAAGCTGAATAAAAGACCTGTTTTGTTCATAAAACATTCTATTACTTTTTTTCGAAGGTCAGTGGTAGGAAAACATGTATCCCAACCAACTTCTTTCAGTTCTTCTTCAATTACTGCTTTCAAGATGTCAATATAGCTACCACAGGAAGGTGTATAGAATGTTTTCCGCTCTGAAAGAACCATAGGATGAAGTGGGGTTACCACCTTACCGTCATCTGCTTTCACACACATCGTCTCCACAAACTCAGCACGTCCCTCCCACAACCTTTCTGTCTCATCTTTAAAATGTTTCAACTCAGATGTTTACCTCCATGTACACGACAGTAAATTTGCATTCACCCTGACTGCGATTCCAAGAAAATACCTGGGGAGAGACGAACGGAGATTTTACGTCCTGCTCCATTTTCTGCTTCTCCCAAAATTTCCCATGATGTCTTCATTTAGTTTAATAAGAGCCTTGTTTCCCCTTTCAATTTGACCTTTTCCGCTTCAAGAACATTCTCAGTGTTCACAAGGGCCTTATCATCCGTGACTATCTGCATAAGACTAGTTTCAGCGGCTTTCAATTCCATTTTGCATGTGTTCTGTTCTATAACTACATTATCCAAATAGGCAGTACTTCGATTGAGCTTCCTCTTCAACACTACATTTTCCTTTTCTGCAGATGCACTTGATTAAAGTGTGGATCCACTACACGAAATTCTTTAGGCTCTTTTTGACAAACTGTGCACCATAGAACCCTCAGACTATGCAGTTCCAAAATTTTCCCCCAATTCCCTACTACAGTATGGTTGTAGGGGGAATTATATTACGGGAATACATGGGTGTGTTTCCAGTCGTTCCACTAATTTACCCTGATTGTTGCGAGATTTTTCTTCCTCTTCTTCGCCCTTTCTCACAAATACTTCCCCGTCGACTTGTTACGAATTGTCCCCGCAGCGAAGTTTCTTCTTCTCTATTCACGTTACGACAGAAACTGTCTCCATCAATTCCAGAAGATAAAGCAGCGTCAGCATTGTGACCCTCAGCACGGCTATATTTTCGTCTCAATTTAGAGCGGGCTTCCATTTTACTCTGTCCTTATTCCTCTTCGGATTCGGATGGAGGATTCCCAGTCTAATTAACTGATTGAATAGGGAAAAGGTGTTATAATAATGCTGTTATTGAAATACGTTGCTAGATTTTGATGTTGAAAACGTCTAAACGGTCGTCTGAACTGCAATATATGGATTTATCCCGTACTTCTTTCACCTCTTCGACATCCTCAAATTTCTGCACTTTGATTCCATAAACAGTGGAGGCTTTAATTTCTAACACGCATGGCTTCATATTTTTTAAATACAATATGGAACAGTTTTTTAACAGTGTGCATAGGGTTTTAAAAACACCTATCCACTCTATTTATTTAATTCAATTTCTGTACTGTGCGGCATCCAACAGGATGCTGTTGAAATACAAATAGTTAACCGATAATTATTTGTTCAAATAATTATCGGGTGATTCTCTGTTTTGGACCCATCCATGTGAATGGAATTTTCAAAATCTATCCGTTGATAATTTTATTAATATTCAAATTTTATTATTTCTATGGCTACATAGCTATGATGTTTTAAATACCGTAGCGATGTGGCCATATTCGGATGCCGGGCTACGTTGTCCATACATACCAATTACAAGAACCTTAATGGAAATGCTTGTCGATCTCTAATAGAAGTTCAATTACTGTACAAGACAAGATTAAGATATATGTAGAGTATGATATAAATTAGAAGCAGTGGATAACTACATTGCAATGTTTGTGATCTACTGAAAATCCATTATACTTTTTGACTGCTCCAGTAGTAGTTATATAGACCTGATCTTTGCAGGGTGTCTTCTCCATTTTATTTAGATCGTACGTTTCTCTACGAAATGTGCATTTCAACAAATACAATCTACATGGATAAATTGGAATAGAAAAAAAAAATGTTTCTATTAAAAGGCCAAATTTAGAAGCACAGGTATTTACGACATCATAAGTTTACTCCATTTCGCTACATTCTTTAAGTAAAATCATGACAACTTTTTATATTGTTCATCATTTTTTCTGATCCATAGCTATTCTTGCAGTTATTTCAAGACAAGTTTTAATACTTTAAATAAGATCAGAAAATATTCTGCTATCGAAGTCCTTGTCTCTCAGAATAGATATGTATTTTTCAATGGGTTTCGTACTGGAATAGCCCTCCAGAGGGCAAAGATAAACATAAAGGGATCGCACCAATAGCTCAGCTAGCACAACATCAATTTCATGCGAACGGTCTTCATTATCACATGGATTGGATATTTCTTCACCTTGAACACTCATCTAGACTGACTACCTCTCTCTCTGCGTCCCTTATTACACTCTCCGAGTACTTCTGGCCGTTGCTGTTCAACGGCTGTTTATATTTTTGAGATTAACTGCCGGGATCTCTGTTCAGTCTCGACAGTTGGTGTTGTTAAAGTTTTAAAATTTTACTATTGAAATGTAGCGTATTACGGGACAAGTTGTGAGACATATTGTGTGTCTTCGTCACAGTATATATACCGCTACGTCTGTATCCTCGAAAAACAATATTATTCCAAAACATTGATACGCCAAAAAGTAATGTTTTCTGTTCCAATTTATTTTGACAGTGACCAATACCTCACAAAAGATTATAACCATCTATAAATAGCCTGAAAGCGAAATAAAGTAACTGTAAATATTTTTTGCGTTTTTAAATTTTTCCAATTGGTTGTCTAAATTTTTTGAAAATGGAAATAATTTTTCTATAAACCCTCGCGCTGTCGATGAGTTTACGAACGACTAGTTCAACTAGTTGTACTAAATTTCCAGATGGTACGTTGATGCAAAAAGCGAATTTTTCTGTTTCAATTTTTTTGGTAACTGGCCAATTCCATGCAATATAGTATTGACATCCCAAAAGACCTGGAATGAGATACATTGCCGACTTGAACTTGAAGGGCTTTCTTCTTCCAGCTCTTTGAAAAGTGTGACTGTAAATAATTTCTTTTTCTTATTTTCCCAATTTGTTTTCGAAAATATTTTAAAGGGCATAATGTTTAATTTAATAGTTGGCGCCGTCTGTGAGAAAAAAATAAACTAATTGTAGCTTTAACAGGTATGCATAACAAATACGTAATTGAATTTTCAATATGTTTATAAGTTTATCTTTAAACGTTCTGATAAGATTAATTTCCTTCTAGTTACGGGCCAATAGTGATGGATAAATCGTTCAGGTGTGAATTTCCGTCATGTGATCATAGCGGTAAAAGACTTCACGCTTTGTCATGTCACAACTGTCGTGAGCACCTCCGAAGTCTGTGTCGGAACATTCCTCCAAGATCTGGGACTATGCGAAGAAGATCAATGGGTATCCCCAAGAGTATCATTGGTCTTACCGGTGCCACTAGATTGCAGTGTACAGAGTAACTACCAATCAACTTCAAGAATTCCTAGAATTTGTAACAAATACATGTGAAAGTGATACTTTTGGAAGTAAGCTACCTGAAAAACTGTTTCCGGATGCTACAAACGATGAGGTGGAACATAATTTTACTCATAATGGGTCAGATGCAGCCATAGACAATTTATATACAGCATTCATGAAAGTTCAGATGGGATCCAGTGAAAGGATTTTTAATGAATTTATGTCTATTTTAAAATGCAATTCAAATTTTATTGATACATTTTTTACAACCTTTCGTTGTGTCGAGGACACCGTGAGACATAGACAGGAGTTATTTTGAAATTATCTTGAAAGGGGCGGCTTCAAACCATCTAATATACAGACAAAAGAGGGTATCCGTTTGAATTTTATTTACGTGATCCAGTAGAAACTTTTAAACAGAAAACTATTTCATCTAACTACGAGGATATTATCTTACAACATTTTAAAAGTAATGTTAGGAGTCATTCCATGAATTCGGATCTAGGAAAGGTGGCCAAAGTGGTAAGTGATGTAATTAATGTCGAACTGTGTCGGTAGAATCGATGGAAGGTACGAGTGGTTGGACAATCAACCACTTGGATAGCACTCTGCAGTTGGGGTATGCTCGTCGGAAGCCATGAGTGTTTGGGTGTTACAATGTCTTGGGAAAACACGTGTACTGTGGTCTGCATATATGGGGATAAATGTAAGCTCTCGTGTGTGAGAAGGTGAGGTGGTTTGATAATGAGTGAAGTGAACTGTAGAGCATACAGTTAGGGAGGTATATATCAGTAAGGATGGTGACAGTGTATTGGTTGAAGATCAGTAAGTCGTGGACGGTAGTATAGTGACAAAGGGCTAGAACAGTACAGTACTAGAACTAGGAGGACAGCGACAGTTGCACAACGAGCATGAGAAAAATGAACAAAGGGCGACTCGTATCAATACGAGTTTGGAGACATTGCGGTTGCGTATCAATACCAAACCGGGCACAATTAATAACTAAATGTTTAATAATTGTAAGTAAAAAGTGAGGGAGAGGAAGGAGACTAAATGAGAATGACGCGTATGGTGTTCTTATACTGATGAAGAAAACCAAAAGCTGATTCATGGCAGTTATCCTAGGTGGCTGAAGATTGGGGTTCAAGTATAGAATAAAATCACCCGTGTATGCTGAAATTAGATATTTAGGTCTATCTACTTTTCACATAACCAAAATAGTGTTGGTATTCCTAGTTGTGGTCGAGTGATTGAATGTCCTGTTTCTCAATTTCGGAGAGCAAAGATGAAAAAATTTATTGGCGAACGAATGAAAAACACGGAGAAGAATCATTTGTTGCACTTTTACAATTATACAGTGATAGGTCAGTAACATCTTTAAATGTGTTACATTTCAGTTTTTATCCTATTTATTTGAAACTTTTAAATTTCAATGAAGCTACGCGACGAAATCAAATTGTTCAAAAGAAATCTGTTTTTGAGTTTCTTCCTGTTAGATATTATAATGCTGATGAGGACGAAGTGGCCGACTCCGAAAAATGAGGTCAGCAATACATATCAGGTGAATCAATCAAACGTCCAGATATGTTGAAAACCCGTCATGAGAGCGTTGAATTATCTTTACGTTCTATAAATAACATAGATGTAGAGGGTTTACTTTGTCAGAGAGAAGAAGAATTATCTTAAGAGACCACATTGTTATTTCTTCTTACATCGCTGATCTACCAGAAGAAGAAGATATGGCCAGTTTCAAGCAAAAAAACACACCGTTATCCCCTTGCCATCGCTGTGATGTGAGACGAAACGAACTTGGCTTATGCGCTACTACGTATGAACGGACTATAAGAAGAACCAATCAGATGCTGCGTTGTCTACATCTAGTTAACACAGCTGTCTTATATGAATTTCATTCCATGTATATGATAACAATTCCACCCGTTCTATCCACTTTTCCGTTGATTGGTATCCATCCGACCATTGACATATATTCAATTTTCACATTTGAGCCAATGAATAATTTGTCACCTGGCGGTTCTAAAATAATCAAAGAAACTGCAAGTATCATGTTGAAGGACGAAAAAAGATTTTCTACTTCAATTAGAAATGCAAATGGTGATAAGAGGTCATTTAAGACAATACGTAAGTTAGTACTGCGGATTCTTAACGGTTTTCTTTCTAATGTTGAGAAACTTTCTATTGTGTATGACCTACATGTGGACTTCTCAGAGGGAATCATCAATGAATATCTGTCAGGGCTTTTTACTGAAAGTGTCATCATAGGTATGTTAGAAGCATCCGAATTCGACAGAATCGGTGAGGTTTCTCCTATCCTGGGTGCAATTATTGACCGGTATTGCGGGGAAACGAAAAAAGCGCCCGTGACAACTGTATTTACTTACTGTATTATTCTTCTGAAAGATAAAAACTTTCGTGGACGCACGCCTGAGTGGGCAGACGAAGATTCGACAAGGCTAGATCGAAGTATTCAAGACTTTGAAACTATTGTTAGGAGTGTATTTGAACGTTACCAAAAATCTGGTATGGACACATCGAAGTGGTACTTATTAGATTATTTATGCAGTGACTTGAGAAGGACAGGTGGGATTTGTTATATGAGTAGTGGTTTGTATGAGATGATACACAAATAGGTAAAGGCGAACTATGAAAAAACGTCAAAAAGAACTGGCAACGCGATGTCTGAAGCAATGAGAAGACAAGCGGAACGAATTTTACAATGCTCAATTAGGTAAATAAAACTTTCGTTACAAATTCCAGACGAAGAGAAAATAATGTAATTATTAACGCAAATCCAATTAGGGTAAATGTAGTTCGAGCAGATGGTGCTTTCTTAGTTAAAATTGAGGTTTCTATAACTTTGTATGATTTAGAGACATTGTACCGTGAAATGTATAAGAAAAGGAATGTAATAACCAGAAGAAATACTTTAAAAACATACTTGTTCGATTTGGGGGATGTTTTGGAAAAGAAGGATTGCTAATTCTAATCAATCTTCTTCGAGAACGTTTGAGTGAGAAAGGATATAGTTTACCAAAACCCAGGATTGTCAAAATGGTTGTTCCAAGTCCTTCATTCGTATCTGGATAAAATTTTTCATTTCTAAATGAGATGGACAGTGGTTCTAATGAAGTCTTTATTCAAAAATCAACATTATGAATGTCTCAAAGAATGGTTCCCAAGAAGACATTTTATCAGTCGAAGAATCCTCGTCTGGATTATGTAACTATTGAGGCGGAAGTTGATGATGACATACCTGTTACAGATGGATATATATGAGAATATTGTTGGCAAAAGTGTTGTCTTTTATACGTATTAGTAGTGATGCATCATGTAAACATCACCTTAAAAAATCTCTGATGATTCTGAAATACCAATGGATGATGAACTACACCTTATACAGATTTTTGAAGTGGTACCATCAAAGAAGATACATGTTGACGAATTAGATACAGTGTTGAACTGTATAAGGATGCAGTGGCAAAGAACAGAAGGAGAACCAGTAAAAACGCACCCCGCAAAGATTTTTGGTCTTGTACACATAGTCGATTTAAGAGGAAAAGTGAACTTAGTTACCGCAGATACGGGAATGAATGTCATTTCAAGGAAAGTTAGGAGAAGGGTTAAATGTGATAAGCTGAGAAACCTTGACTGGATGGGCAGAAAATATTTTCTATGTCACTTGATTTTTATTAACCACGCGGTGAATTGTATGAGAATAAACAAGAGGATAACCTGATTCAGTAACAGTATAGTCATTTTAATTCTTCAATCTGATTTACCATAATCTTTGATGAAGAAGTCCTTTTTCTATTACTTCGTCTTCGTACAATTTGTTCATTCACATGATCATATTTTTCATTACTTATGTTCATTGTCCGTTCCCTTTTTAATTCTCCCTCTTTTTCACTACCTTTTCGAACTTCTCGTCCTTTTTCTTTCTTCTTTCCTCTGACATTACCAGTCGTTTCAGCCCTAGTAATTTCATTCGATGTGTCTAAATCTTCTTCTGAAATCTCATTCAATTCTATTTCAGTCGAGGTTGTAGTTATATTCACTCGTCTGTTTATATATTTTTATTTCTCATCATCACCACATGACGATTCAATCATTACGGCCAAATAATGTTCTCCATCTTCATGTACTTCTTCTTCCTCACCGATTCCATTCAACACCTCAATCTGATCCTCAGATACAGAAGACTTGAATGGTGTATCCAAAGAAGGTGATTGAAGAAGGTAACAGTCTGATACTACACCGTACCATGAATATACACACTTAGAAAAGGTATTAGCATCAATACACATGTAATACCTGTTGTTAATAGGATGTTTAGAAGCCAAAGTGTATTTTCGATAATCGTTTTGTAGTCTATCTATATCTGAACCAAATTATGGTGATTCAACTTGAAACTCTTCGAGTGTATTATTAATTTTATTTTCTATAAATTTCTTTACGATTTCCATCGGATCATGAAATATAATTGAGGCTTCCATAGGCAGAAGTTGCTTCAGACTCCTTCCGGCATCTAAAGGAATTGTACCACCATTCGATTTCAATTTAATTGCATGTGAAGTTTAAGACGGAGTTGATTTTGATGATGGAGTTGTTGGAATTATTTCTTCATCATTGTCATACTCAATTATTCGTGCATTAAGTCCTTCATATTCTTCTGCTACAGGTTAAATGAGTCGAAAATTGATATCATGATCGTGTAAATTCTTATGATTGAAGTTATTGTGGCGTCTACATCATGTTTGATATTCATTTTTCTAAACGCCCGGAATGCAATTCTTGTTGGCTGATTTCGAAACGATGTATCAACTAAATCATCATTGAGCTTATAATCTTTGTTACAACTGTTCGAACAAATGTCTGAAAAACTGCTTGTTCTCCAAAATGTCGTATCTCTATCACTACTAGAACTCACGTGTTGTAACTTGTTATAAGCTTCTTAAAATTTCTTAGCCTTCATATCAGTACTTTCATCATCACTTAGTTTGTCACCGGCGGGAGAAACTATATCATCATATCCAAGACATGAAAAATACAATTGTTTTGCTTTCACTTTTCGGCCACTTATACAACATAAACAAGCTGACTCGAACCTTCCCATCAATACTTGGCTCTCAGAAGAAAATTTATATATAGACCCTTAAGTTTTGAAAGATTTTGCTTTCTCAATTTTAAAGTGAGAGTGGAGGAAATGTATAGCACATTGTCCTATAAAATTAGACATGGCATCAAAATATTATGTACACATTTCCGAATCTTGTGATTATTCCATTGGACAGTGAGGATAATACAGCGATTTAACTTCAAAACGACCCTTACTTTTGTTTATGTAATCCATAAGGAGACTTCCCAGTGGGTGAAACAGACCGTCACACACAACCTTCTTGTTAAATTCAGTGACCTCAGTATATCTTCCTCTCCAGTCTCTGTCCTCTACATCCTCTGCCTCATCATTTATTATATTAGGATCCCAAGCTTGATTTGATTTCATATCCGAAAATGATGAAAAACAACCTCGCAAACATACTGAGATACGTAAAATGTTATTCTAGCAAAAATGTTTTTGATATATTTTGATAAGTAACTTGGTACCATCTTTTCAACCATCTCCATTGAAAGACATTTCTTGTTTCCCTTCAAAGTTATTTCACCCTTACTACATGCTAATTAGTTCGTAGTTGAAATGATTTTTGCAAACTACGCATTTATTATGAGCTTCTCATTGTCCTGTTTCAAAAGACTTATATTATCTTGGCATAGATTTTTACTTCGCATGAGTTGCGAGGCAATTCTTTTGTTGTATTCCCAATCAGATTTCATATCGATATACTTGTCAAGTTTTTATGTCGACAATACTATTTACAACCACAGGTCCTTTTACTACGGAACTCATCGCACGCGGACTGATGTTAACTACATCATTATCAGGAATAGATGAATCATCGTCACTATTATCGTTATCCTCGTTCCTACTTTCATGTCCTTTACTCCTCTTTTGCACTTGTATTCGTGAAAGAGAAGAATCACAATTGGGGTGTCTCATTTTACGCGGACTATGAGTAGTTTCATCATTAACAGGCATAGAAAAATCATCACCATCAGAACCACTATCATTCCTATTGTTTTCTTGACTTTTCTTCCAGTTTCGTCTTTGTAGTAGATTAGGGCGTCTCATATTATGATTTACTACGGAATGCATTGCACGCGGACTATTATCACTTTCATAATTAACAAAAAGAGGTAAATAACTATCATCTTCATTATCATCGTTTCTACTTTTATCCTTTTGCTCTTGTTACTTCCTTGAAGTGGTGAATTCTTTCAATTGATAATAGATGAACAAAAATTTTGGCTATTGATTTGATGACAGATCTGAAGTAATATAAAGGTTGAAATGGTTGTGGAGTGCTGATATGATTATACAATCGGGAGGAGTAGAAGATGAAATGGTTTAAATAGAGTAAAGAACAATAAGAAAACGCTGGAATTTGATATTGATAGATTACCTAACAAATATGACTGTTTTGAATCGGTTATCGTCAGGGGATGTAGAATAGTCAATATTTCACAGGACGGATCACAGCCGTTACAGAAGTTAGTAGTTTCTTCTAAGAGAGATATTATATAAAAACAGATAGTGTCTCAGAGGAGATGCAGATTACTCAATGGTTCACACGCGATTAAAGTTATAGAGGATTGTTGAAACGGCCATGTAGTTATGATAAGATCGTATACCCGGGTACGATGAGAATACGTAACCGTTTTAATTCAGAAGTTAAACCGAAAGAAGTATGAAGATTGATATGAAGTGAGATGTGGAATGAGATTCCCGTTACATAAAAGAAGATAATAGCCGTTCAGATTCTTGAATCCTTCGTTTTTAAACTTAAGAGAAGATAAAAGCCCGTTCCTATTCAGAAGTATGAAGTAGCCATTTAGATTGAAAGGAGTCTGTAGTGTTGATCAGACAGATTATATCGCCACAATGAGTGATATCCGCTTTTCCAGTTTAGCTCTTTTATTGACTGAAACGGTAGTAGCATCATGGTACATGTCCTCAGTTAGTTTTACTAAAACCTGTAGTTTAACTCTTACTTTTTCTGAAACCTAACGTAGTAAACACAATGATAGGTAACCTCGATTTTACTAACGCGTGTAGTCCACGTGTAAGATTAAATAACATTAGAATGAATGTAAGATTCATAAATTAAATGTACAGGGATGAAAAGTAAAGAATGTTTTTCATATATTATTTTGATAGCCCAATTTTGTTCATTCCCAAACATCCTTTAACTTTTTTGCTTTAAAAAGTAAATATTCACAGGTAATACACGTTCTTGATGATTCATTGTATTTGCGAGCCTTTTTGAAAAAGCCCTTAGTCTTATTGCTACCACTTTTTTCATTCGCGTGCCTTTTCGTGGATCAGATGCAAGCCAAATCCAAAGTCTATTTCAATCATCTAGTGGGTTGATTACTATGCCCATTACATCATACCTCCATCTAATATCCATCCTTCAGAGCCCCCTTCTGTTTATTGCGTCCATCACACTTACATCTACCTTCCAACTTCCAATGACTCATTTAATTTGGCCCTGTCCATCGTACCTCCATCTTCCGTCCAACTGCGAGCTCCTCCATTCAGTTTGCCACGTCCATAGTACGTCCAAATACCATATTTTCCAACGTCTCCCTGCCGTTTTAGTCGTCCATCTAGTATGTTTTATTATTCATCGCTGTCTTGCTTTATTGTATTGGAGATTAGACGACACCACCTCTACTAACCACACATGGTCAATATTCTTCATCTCCATGACGTTCCTTTGTACACAAATCACTACCATGGTCGCCAAAGTCTGCTGCCTTCATTATGGCATGCTATTTTTGCGCTCATTGTCGCTAGATGGCCTATTCTCATTGATATCATGGAGAGGCAGGGTGTCATCCTCACAATCATCAATGCAATGCACCCCTGTTATCATCTTTCGGCTCTTGTCTCTAGATGAATGCCTGCTCTTTGCGTCTTTTTTGTCAATGATGCCGCGCGAAAACGTTTCATGATTGACGGAGGTCTCACCTTGACATTGGATCTTGTGGGGTGTTACATCAATGGCCCACGAATTCAAATGCGCGCTGTTGCCGTCATTGAAAATGTTTCCTTCGTATGTACGCATCGTAACAATCGTTACCATTATCACCAGTATCATGATAATCATCAGCTGGAAACGGGATCCGAGATGAAACAATAGCGGCATTTGGGATAGCTGTAATAGTACGTCCGACGTGATTGGTTGATTAGGAAGGACACATCAAATGGAAACGACGCAGACAAAGAAAAAGAAGCATCAAAATTCTCAAGTAACACGAGACGGAGACTTATAATTGAGCTTCAAAGTTACACCGACGGGACTCATTAGCCTGTAATACTAAACAGATTTGAGATCAATCACCATCATCAGCGCCATTATTATTATGATGATGAATTATAATGTTACATTTATCATTTCCACTAGTAGCACCATAACCATCACTATCGCTATAAGCACTATGACAAGAAAAATCATGATCAAAACCATCGCCACCACCATCATCATAGTTATCAACTATATCGTAACGATCATTACCATTACCACCAGTATCATAATAATTATCAGCTGGTAACGAGGTCAGAGATGAAACAATCGCGGCATCTGGGATAGCTGTGGTAGTAAGTCGTTGCGTATTCCTATCACGTTTCAAGGAAAGAAAGGTAGAAAGTTGAATTAAATTGAATGGCTTCGCTGTGAAATATGGTGATGGTATGTGGTGATGATGGGTTGATTGCAAAAGAATTGTGAAGTAGGTCGATAACTTATACCTGGTAAATAGGCAGAAAAGATAGGTGATATCAGTATGACATAACTGATTCCCCATGGAGAATCAGCACTCTTTTTTCCAATTCCAATTCGTAACGTGTAAAATGATAGCACAGACTCTCTCATACTGTAAATAACGTAATGCAAGGCCGTTTTCATTACAGTAATTTTACATCGCTATTTTTCCTTTCACTTTTTTAAAAAAAATTGCTGTACATGAAAATATTTTTCGCATGCAATTATCGAGATAACAAACTTTCACCCAAACATGTTTGAATCACTTCAATGTACATTGGATTCCAGTACTATAATATTGGAAGTAACTTGAACAATTTCAATCTTGACTTCGTTGAAAACTGAAAACGAGTTAATACTCTTTGGTCGATAAATATGCTTCTGTCCAAAATAAATTGAAAAGTTTCCAATTTTTCCAAATTGAAGATCACGCCATCAACTTGTCGTTCCTCATCAAAATTTATTGAACAGTTTGTCAAAATCTGTTGGTTTCATCCAATATGTACCCAATAAAAGAAAGAAACAACATATTTCGAATAATTTATCTAATTACATTTGTAATCGCAGAAAAATAAAGTGCATTACTATCCAAAATAAAGGAACATCATTCTAAGAATAATGAAATTACCAACAATATATTTTGGAAAATGGACTCAATATATTGAAATTTTTTACAATTATTTTCAACAATAATTTAGAGAATAATTTTCTAAATGCCATTGTTTCTGCTCCTTATAAATCCCAAACCAGTCCCGAATAATTCAATTTTTTGACAAATCAATGATACAATTCTATTTAGCGTGGGCTAAATAGAATTTTGAAGTTACTGACGTATATATACGACAATATGGATGGTTGAAATCTGTTACTTCTATACATTAATTTTATGCAAATTGCATGTAATGTTTATGATACATTTTGACATGACATACATCACCCTTCCTGTTTCCAGGTGAACATCAATTACATATCAAATACATATGCATTCCCATATTACTTTTTCATAATTTTCAATTACTTTTTTGAATTTTAAGAAACTTTCAACCATTCCTGATTACTGCAATTATCAACGTTTCTGAACAAAAATTGGGATGTATTATTGGATTCCTTTTTTAGTTTTTAGATGTTTGGCGCACGTTTCGCTTCCTTCCATTTTTTACTTTCACATAGTGCCCTCCTCTCCGTCTTCCCATAGCGACATGCGTTTTTCACAACCTTGGGTGTATCAGTCATCTACTATCGTGATTCACATGAGCCAATTCTACCAGTAGCATATTAGCACATGGATTTACGGAGGTAGCACACCCCATTCTCTTACTTGTTGTAGGTAACTAAAACTAACGATCTCTTTTTGTTTGACATAGTTCTTTCAACTCAACAATGAAAATGACATATTTATAATCTTTTCTTTTTTATTAACTTTCAATCATTCTATTTTTATGTTTTCGCATCCTTTACTTCGGATGGTCGTTTTTATATTGGTATACAGGTATTTTACCCGGTAAGTTACACCTTCGATATATAGTCCCCCTGATTACCATGCTATTTATAGTACTGACACAAAGGTATTCTATGTTTTTATTTATTTATATGTACAGGTACTTCAATGGTTACAATTAATTTGGCATGAATGTCTTGTGTCGGTAAGTTGTCTGACTGCCTTCAAGGTAAGTTGCTATAAATTGAGTACTGACATTGACTGTATTTGTTTTTATTTTTTGTATGCATAGATTACTTTGGATGATTACTTTCAAATTGGTATACAACTTTAAAATTTCAACCCGTAAGTAGTACTTTCGATATGTTGTCCATCTTACTGCCATGCTATTTTTAGTACTGAAAGAATGTTATCATATGTTCTTATTTCTTTATACGTACAGATAGTTCAATGCTTTTAATTAATTTGGTATAAATGTCTTGGTTTGGTAAGTTTCATGTTCGAGTTTTTCTTGTCTGACTACCTTTTTATTTCTACTACTCACAATCAGAGTTATTTATTCTTGTTTCATGAGACCCACAGATACATCCATCTTTATCTACATATTGGCAGACGAAATATCGGTAAGTTTCACTCCGAATGATTTGATCATCTCAATACCATTCTATAACTGTTACTGGCCTTGATCATCATATCTTGCTTTTTATTTTATCATATCTACAGATTTCTAGAACCGATTGACGAGTCGTTCATTTTTATAATGCATTTCTTACGTTAAGTTCTTTCCTTTCGATTATATCTGTTACTAACATATTCATATCCGTATATGCATATTTATACGAGCATATCTATGCATGAACAGTTCTGTATGCATATTACTGCATACTGTTTTCTAATATTTTATTAAATTTATCCTGTTTTAATAGAACAGACAAAGTTCCAGACTGCAAATATCCCATATTTTACCCCTAGTTCACATCCACGCTGGTTTCAACTTTCCTAGTTCCATGTCTAGTTCAACTACGCATTTCTGCATTTTTTGTAGTTTCTCACCAAGTTACCAAATCTGTTTCTTCGATATCTTCAGTACCGGACACTGTGGACGATAAACATTTCTACTTAATTTCCAGAAATAACTGTATTGTGCATTCATTAACCTACAGTAGATGTATGTGCATTGAAATGTAACAATTCACAGTACTAGTGAATGAGAAGGTTTATAAAAATAAACACATTCATGCTTCTCCATAAAATTACGGTCCATCGCGTAGTTTCCATACAGATTGATGGAAATTATCGATGACTTGTGTAATGGTGTACTACGCATTTCTACATGTTCCGGAAATTTGACAAGGATGTGTACTGCATTTTCTTTGATTTTTTGAAGATTCTTGTTACTGTAACATACACGATCCTGCTTTTGATTGAACGCATACACGCAGTTCATATACAATGAACTACACTAAACCCATTATTTAATCAATGTACACTACGCCTTTATAGAAAATGTACAGATATAGGCACGTTCTACATTCATGTTGCTTGGAATTCAGTAGTTATTTTTCTAGTTCCACTGCATCCCCCTTCATACCTCGCAGTTAAATAACCAGTTTCCCATATATTTCATCATTCAATGAACTGAACAGTCAATGCTTTCATTCCTCGAAACTGCAAAAAGTGAAAGCCGAGATTCTCTTCTGAAGACACTGACGTAATGTATTTCTTTTCTATTTTATCATTTAATGCACACAGCTTCATGTGACAGTACACTCACGAATTGAGAATACTCTTCGTGCAGGTGTGTTGATATTTGGTCATTCTAGACGATTATGAGTGTATCCAGCTTAGATACTGTACTGTTGTAATGAGTGTAAGAACACATGCACAAAGAGTTAATTACTCACCGTCGTCCGCGTTATGACGAGTGTCGAATCAAAAGTGTGCACTACTCAAGCAGTTGAATGAGTAATCCACTGATATCTATAAAAAGTAAGCTTTCACCACCAAAATTCAACAAAAACGTGTAATTTATTAATACGTGAAACAAAATTTTTCTAATTCTAGAAATCTAAATACAATTATAGGGTTTATCAGTTGTCTTCGTTTCCGAAATAATTTTCCGTGAAGTTTTCATCATTGGGATACTATCTGTTACAAATATTCTTAACAAAATACGCCTTCCTTTTTCCATTGTTCTTGGAAGAGACCGCTTCAAGAGGATCAATTGTTAACATGTATCTCGTATCATACATTGTGTTTCTAGTTTCTGATAATATGCTAAGCTTTCTGACACGAGTTTTTAAAAAATTGAACTCATCATAGTGTTTCGAAGTAGATAGATACTTCGCCTTGAATGTACCAATGTTTCCTTTTTGAAATATTAATATTTGATACTTTGTTATACGGAATGTTCGAGTGACGGAAAAGATACTACATAGAAACTGTTTCCAATTAAATCAAAAACATCCTTCGATATAACACAACTATTAGTACTCTAACTATTCTCTGTAACTGTCATCATATCAGAAACTCTCAAAAAGTTTATTGCCTTCAGGTTTCGTTTTACATGGCCAAACGCACCATCACATTGGTTCTTTGTTTGCCCGCAATCAAGAACATCATTGATATAGTATCTTCGCACCCAATTAATTATTACCCTTCAACATTAATTATATTTCATAAATTGATTCTTGTTTTGTCCCCCGAAATTATCTGCAGTTAGATATAGATTTCTACAATTTTTAAATGGAGAAAGAGGGACATGATGCATAAGTAAACAATGGAAAAATGGATGCAACTTCATTAAATGTCTTTCCACCCAGCCAGTAAACTGTTGGCAGTGCTAAAATGTATGTTTCATCAGAATTGTTACTGTTAACTCCAAAAATGTCGCTCTCAATACAAGTTGAGAAATGGAGCTATACTGGTTGCCTAAGTAAAGAAGGAAGAAGTATCTTCTCTGAAAAATGAAATATAAGGTGTATATTATTTCTAAGTGGATTTTGTTTGACATTTGATTGTATCTCTCGGTATTATTAAAGTTCTATTGATGCTTCATCTATATATTTTAGCTTGCTTTTAATTCTAATCATTTAGTATTTGAATCTTTGGTATTATCGGCTATATTTTTAATTTCAGTACAAGTGTCACAGAAATCACTATCGGAGTTAAGTATTCTTAATGTCTCCATAAACGTTTTCCAGAATCAAAAAAATGTATCTTTGTGAAGTGGAAAATCTGTTCATGATTTATTGGGACTTCTTTCGTTGATAACTGTGTCAATTATATGTTCCCATTCCTTTTTATAATGTTGATAAACCGCTTATTTTGTCGTTCTAGTTGGTAGGAGACTAATAGGTATATCTTTGGTTGATGCAAGACCAGTGGGGAAACTCATCGAATTTAATTCTACATATCTCCCTAAAATCAACAATGTCGTAGCACTTTGGACTGATTTATTCCCTTTTTGTCCATCTAATATTTTGTTGTATACAATGTACATCCATTACTGTATGAAACTCTACAAGCATGAGTTTTAACTGTTCTATCCTTCAGTTGTAATATTGCACAGAACATTGCTGTACAAATACTTTTATCACGTAATGCATAAATCTTTGTTGATTTTTCCTTGTTTTAAAACACGCGACGTGATTCTTTTCCGTTTCTCACATGTTGAGGATTCCAACTATTTAACTCATTACATTCTCCTTTCGCTGCAGTCAATGAAATCATTATTGAAAAATAATTGAAACTATTTCCGTCACGTTGAGCATACCAAATGACCATGCCACTTCTTCAGATCCATCCAAGATGCATTGCGGTGAGCAGGAACATTGTAAAAATAATGGTTATAGTGAGCTAATGAGGTTTCATTTAGTTCTTCATGTAAGTTATCTGATATTTCACTATCTTCGTCATCATTGAATTTCTTTGTGGGATTTCTAGCCTAGATTCCTCCTAGTCGTGACCTTCCCCATGATGTAATTGATGATTGTGCATAGCAAGGGGTGCCTGTGTGGGTAGATCAAGCGCCTGTTCAACTTCAAAATTAAATGGGTCACCTGGTATAGAGATTCTTGAAAACATGAAAGAGAGGATTGAGGGTTGATTTGATGTTGATTGAAAACAACGCGATCACGAAAACGTTGTTCCACTAAAATCATGCAATTATTCGAAAAACAAACTCGAAAAAAATCAGAATTTTAATTTTGGAGACTCACAGTCGGTTTGAAAAATACCCCTGTCCACCACATAATAAAATGTTAATTAAAATATTTCAAAATCACTCCATTCATTACGCAGAAAACTTGCTCCAATGAGAGTAATCGACCGTACATTTACAGCAATATGAATTATATGAGTTTTATGAAATTTGCCAATTGGAACTTTCGCTTTGGTCGGTTACACAGCTTTGATACACATGATTTTTACCTCTTCATCATCCTTCATCCTTTATCACCATCCTCACCTTCCTCTTTTTCATCATCGGCAATTTCCTCTCATCCTTCATCTTCACATTCCTCAATTTATCATCCTTCATACGGGTCATGCAAAAAGCTCGGGGCTGTATCGAATCTCGAGTAGAGATTTGACACTGATCTCACCAATTCTTGTTGATAATGAAGATCAAAATATCATGGACGATGTTTTCGAGAAGTTCTCCGACGTTGCAGATGAAATGGAACCAATAGGAACCAATAGGAACGGAAAGATCCTTGATGAGCACTACAGTAATAGAAAAAACGGAATTGGATATCGGTCAGACACCCAGAACTACTACCGACAATCCAAAATTTGATCTGCAATCATCCGAACAAGAGGGACTTCATGAACTATATGCTGTAATTTGTGGTTCTCAGGTCACAATAAATGGAGTCAGTAACTTCATGGTTCATAGATAAAACTGCCTCAGAATAGAGCGACACAAATTGCAAAGGAGCATATAAAGTGGTACTGGAAAAAGACGTATCCCGCCCAACTAATGTTATAAAATCGTATGTGATTTACAAAGTAAAAGAAGAGGAGAATTATAAGAGACGGATAAAAGCATGTTTTTCCACTCGGAAATAACGACAAATTTAAGCAAG
>JAULBU010016789.1:0-20791 GCA_032358235.1 Odonthalia washingtoniensis | reverse complement strand
GACAAAAAAGTGTCTCTAGTGTTTGAGATAGAATGTGTCTTGAAGTTGATGTATCGGTTATTAGTGTAACTGAAATAATAAACTATTTGTGTGTGTAAAGTACCATTTGACAGAACCCTATTTATAACTCTCAGTGAAATATTACAACAGAAGTGATATGGCATTGTCATTTTTGCCATGTTTTGTTTCTCGCATTTTGGTATCTTTCCCAGTAATCCTTATTCTTCTTTCTTCCTTTTGAACCTTCTCTCTAACAACTCTCGGAACATCAACGGATTACACTTCAACTGTTCCTCAAATTACGCTGTTGCCAGCTCCACTATTAGCATTATATTTTCTCTATTCTTTTGAAGGTCCATGCAACCATGGCGATGGAAGAAATCTCGTCGAACTTCTAGTTCATACTAGTGGCGTACACTATGGGATTCCTTCATTGGACTGCTGTTTAATCCACAGACTTCATGAGTGCAATTTGGAAGTCTGTCAGGGAGACGCGTCGTTCCGGAAAAGTTAACCTAATTTGGATGGTACTTTCACTAAGATATGCAGTGGACTATATCACTGTGCAAGGGCTGGCTGGAGAATACTCAGAAATGTGTGCTGGATTCATTGCATCCGTCTTTGCTGTTCTACACATTGGACGCGTTGTTTGGGGTCTTTGACAATTATCTGTGTTTCGGGCGTGAGCTGAGAAGTCTGTGCGCTCTTTCAAGGCTATCGGAATTGAATGTAGTTTGAACCGCGAGGGCTTATCACCAAACTTTGATCATTCTCCCACTTCAATTTCTGATGAGATTCTCATCAATGAGGATATTGTGGACAGTCAGATTTTACATGGGGGAATGTTATTTGTTTCTTGATTTATGGAGATATTCGTTTGATGGCGTATGATGATGAGAAGGATGTCAGCTTTTTCCAACCAATTAAAGTTGTTTCCAAGTGGATATAGGTTATGATATTGAAGATTCTTGATGATGCTTTGCGAATTGCTGGGAAAAAGCATGTGAGAAAGCAAAAGAAAATTCCAATGAAACCAATTGATGTTTGGGTACGTTGAGCAACTACATTTTCTTCCCAAACAATGTTGAAGTGGATATCGGATTGGGAAGCCATGGGGGATCCTGCTAAAGAGGTAATGGACTTGGACGATAGTGCAGAAAATAGGTGGACAAAACGATGCATGTATTTTGGTGCAATACTTGCTGCATACGCATCACTTCATCTGTTGCCAGAATATGTAAAAATTGAAAACTATATTAAAAACATAATCGTAAGGGGACAGCGATAAAGAAAATTCGTGTTCGAATTGGAAACAAGATTTTCAAGATCCATCTCTGGACCAATTGGGAAGCGATTACTCATATGGCGGATGGACGTGCCATGAAGACAGAGTTATTCGATCGTGCAGTCCGTGAAGGTGACATACTTTCTTTTGGAGTACCACACAGGGATATCTTAGATAAGAAATTTTCGATGAAGGATATATCTAGATCTACATATAAAACTTACAGTGATAATCTGAATACTTTTATTTCGGAGCTGCCTGGTGATCTTCCCTTCTCAAATAGAATGAAGAAATTTAACACGAATATTCTTGAATGGTTCACGGCTGTTTTGCATTTAGGTTTACTGGCCAGTGAGAATTCGTCCAAAGGTGATGTCGTATCCTCATCGAAGAAGGAGGTTGAGACATTCCCATCATAACAAGAAGAATATAAATCCGATTTCCTAACGGTACTGTTGATAATCTTCGAAAGCAGCTAAACCTTCCTATAAACAGAACAAATTCTAGTGAAGATCGGGGATGTTTTCCGAATGGCAGAAATCTTTTTGGCATAAGCGCACTTCTAATTCACCAACGCACCCTTTGTATTGCATCCGAAAAGAATAGATTGGTAACGAAGGAAGGGGAAATAATTAATGTTTGGATGAATCTTCTAGTCGGAGATCAAATATCGTTTTTGAAAAACAACCTGAATTCTGATTGGAACCAAAAATGTCTCCGTGAATTTATTGGAGGGATTGGAGACATATTGTCAACTAACGAGGATACTCAGAAAGACCTGTTACAGAATGACATCGATCTCCAAGAGTATCATCTTGAACGAAGAATTGCGGATAGACAGTAAAGATATGATTTCATGGACCAATTCGTCACCCTCATGGGATATCGGATGGCAAAATTTCGCTCTTTTATAGCACATTGGGCTAAATCTGAAAAGGATCAAGCTAAGAAAACTGACGATTTGTTTCAAAATGAATGGAAGGTCGAAATCATCGTCAATATTAGTGATTCATTTTCGAGACTTCTACAAGATGAAAACGCACACGTACATTTACAGAAGAGAGGTGTTCAATGCAGGCTAATGTGGGATTTACAAAATCTTATTGAGGATCTGGTGGAAGACATAATTTCCAATCAGTCTCCGGAGTGAATGCAGCAGCCAACTTCAATACGTACAATCAGGGATTATACACAGGAGATTAATTCAACACATGCCAACTTCGAAACATTTCAAATCTCTCTTGCAGTTCTGCTTCTTCTTTCGTTCCCAGCTTTGTCAATCTATGTTTCAAAAGAAGTTAATCGTGTTATTAACTATCGCACCTCCTGTTCCATTAACTTGGGTTTGTCCTAGATTTCAGGTCTAGAAAATGGTGAGAAAAATAATCTGTGTCTCAGACAATCCAAGTTACAATAAAACCAATATGTGGACCGCAGATTCTTTCAATCACTGTGAAAATACAACGAAATGGATGAACGACAGTGTTTATTACCGTCCCGGATAATTGATTTCAGTGGAGCTGGTGGAGAGTGGGATTTCTAGGAAGGCTCAAAGGCTTTGAAAACTGGTAGAATTGGTTTTCTATCAATAATCTCCCTCTGAATACTTTTTAATTATTAAACGAATCACTATTTCCAAGTTTGGAGCTCGTCATCGGATCAAAGGTCGACACATGGGCTCAGTGGGTGCCATTCAAACCATCCTTCTGCCTATTTGAGTTAAAAACTAAAGGGCTGCTGAAGCACATTGAACAAACATTGCTTCGCCCAACTTTACAATATTCAATTATTGCTGAAGAACTAGCTCCAATCACCAATCGAGTAGCAAAGTCTGTCCCATATGGCAAAGAAATTGATGTGATCCTTTCTAAGATAAGTGCATTTGTTGCGGAGAAGATTAATGGCTTCGATCAGAATACCAGCATTAGACAAGGTGATATTGGAGAACAAATTTTCAATATTGGACAGAAGTGGGAGAAAGAAGACGCAACTAGAGTACAATTGTTTTAGGAAATGGCAATTGTACAGTTTGGAAACGCATCGGCATTGGAAAAGGTCTTCAGAATATTGCAAGAGTCCAAACACTTGCAATCTGAAATGTTTGGATTTTCTGCATTAGAGAACTTCACAGCCCGAAAGGCATCCAACTCATCCGAAATTGTAGCTACGATGAAAAACAATATAGAAAAATAACTTCCAATCATTTATGAAGTCTTGAGAAAGTTTGGTGAAGTTTCAGAGGCGTGGGAAATCTTTGAAGGAATTTCAAGAATCATTGGGATTGCATCTCTGCACGATGAAAACGACGACTTGAGAAGTTTAATGGAATGCCTTTATTTGATCATGTTTTTGTCTCCGACTAGTAACGTGAACAGATTGATTCGCCAAGAATATGCAGAATAAAAGAAAAATCTTAGAAGACGAGACCTCAAATGCGGGGGCTCAAACCTTATCACAATTTTGGATAGGGAGGATGGAAGGGTCTACCACGCTGTTCTCGATATTGGATCACAAGAAAACTCGGTACAAAATCAAACGAACAGCTCCAAAGGAACTAGGGAAGTAACAACAGTTCAGTTACACCTCAAATCTTCTACTATTCAACCCATCAAGTCAGATTCCTTTCAAATATCATCAGGAGCTCACCATTCTTTTGTCAAAATCTTGTAGCCGATTTGCTTACAGAAGGATGGTACCTGAAAGAATATCAGATACTACAGAACTCCGGAGAATTCGAACGTACATACGGATTAAAAACAGGTACCGAGATTACTTTTCCAATATTCGAGAAACATTTCACAAAAGCGGTGAAGATTCTCAAAATGTGCATCATAGAACATAAAGACAAAAATGAAATGGTTTCTCTCGGTAATTTACTGAAAGATGTTCCAGGAGAAGTGAACAGTGGTGCTTCAGAAGCTGTTAAACTGTACGGACGAGCAATAGATGAAAACAATTATGGATATGCAATGTAAAATCTTGCAAGTTTACTGAAAAGTGGTGCAGAAGGGGTGGAACGTTACGCTCCAGAAGCCGTCAAACTGTATAGAAGAAGAATCGATGAGCACAATGACTGGAAAAAATTGTACAATCTTGCGATTATTCTGCAAAATGGTGCAAAAGGAGTAAATTGTGATGCTTAAGCAGTCGTTAAATTGTATAGACGAGCAATTGGTGAAAAAAATTATGGTAGAGCATACTTCAATCTTGCCAACTTACAGGAACACAGTACAGAAGCTATCGGACGTAATGCTCCAGAAGCTGTCAAACTGTACAGACGTGCAATAGATGAACACAATGATGGAGATGCACTGGACAATCTTGAAATTTTATTGGATCATGGTGCAGAAGGTGTGGAATGCGATGTTACAGAAGCCACCAAAATGTATAGAGGAGCAATAAATAAACAAAGTTCTGAAATTTCAAGGTACAATCTTCCACATATACTGCAACAGAGTACATAATGGGTGGAACATGATGCTCCAGAACCGGTTAAATCATACATATGCGCAATCGATGAATACAATTATGGAGATGCAATACTAAAACTTCCAATTTTACTTGAAAAGTGGCGCAGAAGGATTAAAATGTGATGCTTCAGAAGCGATTAAATTGTTCAGATGCGCAATCGATAAACACAATTGTGGTAAAGCATTGTTCAATCTCGCCAATTTACTGGACAATAGTGCAGAAGGGGTGGAACGTTATGTTAATGAAGCAGTTAAACTGTGAAGACGTGCAGACATTTGCAATGCTATGTCTTGCAGCTTTACTGAAGGATGGGGCAGAAGGGGTGGAACGTGATGCTTAATAATCTGTCCAATTGTACGGACGCGCAATCAATGAACAAAAGCAGTCATTTACAATGCTGCGTCTTGCAGATTTATCAAAAGATGTTGCAGAGGGGTGGAACGTGATACTTCAGAAGCTGTCAAGTTATACCGACGGGCGATCGATGAATACAATCTGTCATTTGTCATGGTAGCTTTTGCCGATTTATTGGAAGTTGCTGCAGAAAGAGTGGAACCTGATGCTTTGGAAGCTGTGTAACTTTAAAGACCTGGATTGAGAATGAATATTTTGATTTATGAAGAAATTTTTTGTACATACATCACAGAACGAGGGGCGGGCTACAAAAATCAGCGCCTTCACCTACCCTCAGTACACTCCGTGACTTTTTGATAAAAAATGTTTTTTCAAGTCTCGGAATGTGATAGAGGGCGCTGATGGAATTGAGTTGTGATATTGGGTGCAGGTGTAATGACACGGCCGATTGGCAATCGGATAAATGAAGGTGGAAGAAGGGACCGGCTTACCGTCGATAATGAAAACAGATTTTGGCGTGATGTCTTCGCTGCGGCGTGAGGGACATGGAAAAGTCGGTTTTAGCAAAAATTATAGACCTCTTCGTAAAATTTGGAAACGGAAATTATTCAGAAACGGGAGAGAGGTGAAAATGAAATTTTTCTGAGCCAATTAACAATTGCCACAGAGCGTACATTACGAAACACTAATTAACGTTTAATTGGAAAATTTTGAAGGGTAACCTTTTCACGTGAAGCCGAGTTGGGATGGAAATAACATGGGCAGTACCATATATGTGGGGGTTGTCCACTGGAAAAGAGTGCTGACAAGTCCCAAGTGTGCAGATATTGGCGCCGAGGCAAAGCCGAGTGCCCAATATCGCACACGACGGCCAATGTCAAGCACGAGTTGGCCGGTGGACAAAATGCTTGTCAATCGGACTGGGGCTTGACATCAATGCCAAGAAATTAAATTTTAAAGTAATATTTTTTGCAATATATTTATTTTTAAGAGAAACAGCATGTAACAGAGCGTCAATTTCTACAAACTTTTTTTATTTGTCCCTCTGCAATGGCAGCGCCGATTTGAAAACAAACAAGAGGACGTGAAAGTTGACGGAAAATCACTGGGAGATACAGCATTAATGTCTGCCATTTTGTGAAATGAAGGCGTGAAGGGAAAAACAATTTTCAGAAAGTGAATTTTGTTTGGATAAGCGGTGTTTTCGTGAAGTGGAAAGTTTTAAAACTTTTCATCGGTGACCATGATAATTTTTCATTTGGCCAATTAGGTGACGTCAGGGAGTATACAGTACAAAACACTAATTGGAGTAGAAAAGTAATTTTATGGGCAGTAACCGTTTGTAGGATGCTGGGAAGAAAATAAAATTGACAAGTGTCTGCCCTGCACAGCGCTTCTTACATTGCTGTCAACAATTTTGATTGTGGTTTGTGCATGAAAAAAATTGCAATAGATGGTTTACGGTTTACGAATTTTGTGCCGTTTTTATTAAGTTTTTTCGTACCATATTTTGGCACGAGATTGCCACATTTTAATATTACGGTTTACGAAAAATCAAATACTTTATACTGTAATAAATTAAGTGTTTCTGTACATAAAATTACAGAATAAGAAAAAAGTGTGGACGACGTTGATGAAATGGAGATGTCGATGTAGAACCAGAGCATCAAGGACATCAGCGCAATCATTGTCATAAAATGCGAGTTTCTGACGTTTTAATGTGAAAATGCCGCGATAGACGTGGAGAATGGAAGTAAATAGCTGTATACGTATTATTTCTTGACCTACCGAATACAACAGTGCTACATGCGACATCAAAAGCAGGTGACGAAGAGAAAGAGGTTATTTGTTGATTATGTTGTTATGGTACGTTCACGTTGTCTCTGGATGTATCGGAACAAACCCATAAACCGTTTTGTAATGAAACTGCATAGATTTGTCGAAGAAAATAGAAATAATAACGCTGGCTATTTCTGTTTCCGAGCTGTTTCGGTTCCGTTCTCAGATTTCCCTCCAAAACTGAACTTTCATCGCACTCATTTTGTGTAATTCTGTATTTAAATATGCTACGAAAGTAGTTTCGTAGCTCTACGAAATTTTGCTGGCTAATTTCGTATCTTTTGCATTTCGGAATGACGTGTTCCCAAAAAAGATTTCACAAAAACATTTCACGAATTTCGTAAACCGTAAACCGTGTAACGTCTATTTGGTGTACTACTAGTCAGGGTATAGTGTTGAAGCATAGTATGCTACAAATGCACATATTATGTGCATTTGAAGACACATGTGGCAGTATGAGGAACTGGTGCGCGTATTGATTCATGCCATTATTCTGAAAATGAAACTATCGCATGCTCTCCAAACTGGAGAATGAGAAAAACGGAAAACAGGCGCCGGTATGTTATTCCCTGAGTTATTCCCTGAGGCGACGGTTTTTATTTTTAGCTGCACTAAAAACACTAGAACACGTCGTCATACGGATTTAGAGGATCGGAACAACGTTTCTCTGTAATACTTCATTTATCGGAAGAACGGAATGTTTTGTTTCAAGGCTTGGTTGAATATGTATTCGTTTTGTTAAAGAGTAACTTCCTGAGGAATGTAGTGATCTACAAATTCGGACTAAAGTGTTTCGGGTAGAATCAGACGATGAGGACAGGGAACTTCTAAATACTGCAATTAATAATCGTACCACATTTCAGGGAAAAAATTGCAGTAACTGCAAATGTAGATGCAAAGGATAAAGGAGGAAAACGAAAAACTACGTAGACAGGAAATTGACAAAGAAACCACCAGAAAATTAGATCTGTAGGAGAGGTGAATTTTATTTGAAAAGAAAGGTCACGAAATGAAAGACGAGGACTGCGTGGTACAATAATTCAACAGAAAGAACTTCCTCGTGCTTTTTCTGCTATTTTAGCACAATTTCGGAAGGATTTTGACGGTATAATTAAAGGTAACGACTTACAGTCGAGGTGGTCACTTTAAAAATTGCTGTGGTGGTCCACTTATATTGTACCTTCTGGAAGCAGCTATTGAGGGCTGCCCACAAAAATTTCGTGATTTATTGTCCTGACTCACCTACTATACGGCCCACCATTCTACATCCCAATTTCACCATTTTTTACACTTTTTTACTTTTCTTTTCCTTCCAACACGTGTAGGGCTGGTACAGCTATAGGTTTGGGCAGAAGGGTCTGTAAGCACTACTATTTGTGGACAATACAATCCGTCTCGTCAACGCCAACTGGTCGCTAACGAAACGGGAATCCATCTTTTGGGAACAACTGGACCACTAACCTTCGACTTGATTGACACCACCCGTTGCGAAGAAACCACCAGACGAGACCTCCATCGGCGGGACAATGAATACCTATCAGTGATCCCCTCGTGCGCGTCTCCAAAAGGCGCCACTGGCTGTACCGAAGCAAGGGATTGTATGATCTTCCGCCCTCGTCCCCAAGAAGGTGTTTACAGTCCACTGTCGTGAACAGATCCCATCTAGAAGCCTCTGCCACGCTGATCACAGTGAACAGTACCACCCTATCCATTAGTGGTGAGATACTACGTTGAACTACTAGCACAGAGAACCACCCCTCCTACTTTACCACTGCAACCGAAACTACATCTACGAAAACAACAACTACTTCTACAACTCCATCCCCAACTACAAGTAATCCACTGACAATGCAAAAAGCAAAAGTCATGTCCCACCAGTCTTCCGCGCCATCGACGCGCTCTACAAAACAACGGGACCGGACTACCTCTGCGGACACCAAAATGCGGACGTCCCGACCTCCGTGACCAAACAAACCCAGGATCTCCGTATCCCACTGGTAATGGCCACTTTGATAATTCCAGCGGCTGTGCCCTCAACTTACATTCTGGCTGCACCAAATTTACTCATAGCCTCGCATGAAGAAGGGGTCCCAGGATTGACCAGTCCTCTGGCCCTTGATGCCATTCATCGTTCTCCAAACGCCGCTGAAACCACAACGGAAACCCTACCGTTGTTCTGTGCCTGTGTGTCGACATGAAGAGCCGACTTGGTTTTATGGACGCGGAGTTGCGCCATCTTGGGGTGCACGTGAAAACTAGATTGGATCATGATGTCCAACAAGATAAGAAGGCCCTGGGTTGCCTCTAATCGATCAAGACTCAGGTGCACCAACTCGAGTCGATGATGAAATGTTTTACGAAACCTATCTGGTCCATTAGGGTGCCTCGCGTATCGGAGTGTATTCAACTTGCAAACCTCACGAAAACTGTAGCCCAGATTGATACTCACTTAGTTGATCTGTCAGAAAAAGGTTGATGGCACTCGTCGTTGACTCGATCACCTGGACACACTAGGTACCCAGGACTCCACTGAACAAAATTCTGCCTCCGCGTCACACCCAACGCCGCCGCAAGCGCCACCCACGACGGTATTCAGAGCGACACCTGGCTTGCCACATGATGATTCTGTCGCTCACCCCGAGGGCGACACTGAGTACCAGAGGGGCTAGGGCAAGTGTCTCTGGCCCTAGCTACTTAGTTTGCCGGAAACCAAGCACCTTCGCGAGTCCCAATCCCTCGCATTAGCTAATAACGGAGATGAACACGCCCGACTCCTTACCCTATAACGGTGCAGTGGACTTGCTTCCTTTGCACCTCGACAGCTATGTGCCAGTTTTCCCACTGTTGAAAATCATTGTGCAAGCCTTTTGTCTCTCGTCGACTACCGAACGTATCGGCTCAATGAAACGGCTACCGTCATGATGGAATAGGAATAAAAACACCTTCATACTTTAAAACAAACGATTGATGCTCGTTTTCTATCCATCGGAAACTTCCCGTGTTTCGACTTCATGCTCAAGCTCGCATTTCTACTCCGACCTTGTCGAGGCGTTTAACGCGTACATCTAAGAGAGGGTACAGCAGTGCATACCATTTCCTCATATTTGTATGATCAAGCTCGGTCCCTGTACGACTCGCAAGTTTGGCCGGCATGATTCACACAGCTATTCCGCCTCCGCGCATCGTGGCCTTACGTCGTACATGCCCTACTGAAACGATTTATCACAGACTAAAGGCTTCATTCGTAGCACTGATTTTGCAGTGAAGCGCAGCAACGCATGAACGAATCGGTCGATACATATGCCGGAAGGTTGGAGAAGGCGGCCGATCTATACCGTCACTTGTTCCATCCAATGAATCCCAACAACAACTTCTTGTTGGGGTTCTTACCCGCTATTAGTTCGCTACTCCAGACTCACCTTTCCTAGCAAGAGCTGCACAAGGTACAGGATTTCCAAGCCATCAAACTCCTGGCCTACCAATGCGGCATAACTGCCGCCACCGTGGCGCATCACGCCAAAACAGGCTTCGCGTCTATATCCCCGCCGTCTGCCACGCCATCGGCGGTTGGAGCAGAACAAAACGGGCCGCATCAGCAGTTATGTACCTTCCCATGGCGACGGATCAACCTTCTCCTCAGTTATCTCCACCATCCTCCATCGAATAATTACCGGCAGTGTCCTTGGACGCCACTCCCGTTGTTGCAAATGACGCCCCTCCCCGCTGACACTCCTTGACCATATCCTGGCACTGTCGAGGGATCAGATATGCGAAGTCGCCTCATGACCAGATAAAGTCTTCTTGTAGACTTCCAGCCATGAAGCCGAATACGATTAGGCTCGGGTGACCTGGTAAAATATTGAAAAGGCTTCATTTGTACAACAACTTCATCGGAAGTGAGCACGTCGCCGTGTCCACACTGACGGAATACCAGATCGAGTGGCCATGTCTGCCATTCCGTGCGATTATTGGACGTTCAACTTTTGGACAGGCCGAGAATCGGGACATTCTTAATTTACGTTTACGAGCTTGACAGTGAAACAGTGAATATTCTTCTCCTATTGCTACAGCCGTCATGAAATCTCAGCCAACCCCCGAGTCACTGATTAGTTCAAACAACGCTCCGATCACAAGGCGGGAACGTCTCCCAATTCCAAGTTGAAACCGGCGAAGAATTCATATGGGTCTGCAAACAGCAGTTAAATTGGTGGAAATTTTACACCAGGACGTGCGAGCACCAGAGAAGATATTTACCGTCCCACTTTCCTGATACCGGAGCCGACCACAGACTCCGGAGCCGTAACAGACGGCGATACAGAGGACAAAGGAATCGACGGGGGGCAGTAGATAAACGACTAATGTCTTTTGCCACCACCGCCATGCCTGGTCGTTTTCAGGACGAGGCATGCGTGTGACACCCGAAGTTAATAAGCGAAACATAGTCTGTCCCATGTTCGCATGGATCCTTTCCTCCTTTCTCGTTCTACAGTCTCATACCTATTACAGATCGGAGGACTTCGCTAGCCACTCCCCTCTACCGCCACGTTGGACAGGGCGGGGTTCGGGCCTTCCGCAACGACCACTGCCACCTGATCGGCCGTTCGGTTGCTCACGGACATCTATAATAGACAAGCATGTCAATTGGCTCAAACCCTCCGTAGCGAGTCGGACGTTCGTCATCCGAAACGAACGCTACCACCCGATACTTTCTTAGCCGCCGAACAAGAACTAGTCGCACATCTTGGCAACGTTTTACTTGGTCTACGCATCGATTGGTATGGAGCCTAAGACAATGCTCAAAACCCGCGCTATATTGGATAACGGCGTGGCTTAAAACATCATCAAATTCCGGCACTTTCCCACCTTCTATCCAAGTAGATTGTGTGTCTGTCAAAAATAGTGTGGCTATTACTGATTTGAAGTAAAGATTTGAAGTACAGTTCGATAGAAATGTGCTAATCAAGAGCGGAACGCTCAAGCAGAAAAAATACAAAGAGAGAATCTGTCACACTCTTTCGTGGTTGAGTTTGTTCGGATATAATGATGAAATGAGCAATGGATTTCGGGCTGCATTACCTAGAAATTGGTGTGGTTAAGGGAGGTGTGGTTTAGCAAGTAAGTGGGCTATGTTTTCAGTTGATGGTACTTTGTGTAACTTGAATGTTCTGGTTGTGAAGTGGTAATGTAGATGGTGGTAATTGAGATATATGTTTTTAGGTCTGCGCAATTTCCAAGTGTTTTTTGCGATGCATATTACACTGGTGTTGTCGATTAGGAGAGGTATGGAATTCTTTAGAGATGATTTTAGTTCATGGATGAGTATACAAATCCATATTTCGTCCTGTAGCGCTTGGATGGCTGCTACATATTCGGCTTTACAGGTGTTGAGTGCTACAGTTGCTAGCTTCTCGTATGTCCAGTGGGTGGGTGTGTCCTAAGCGGTAAAGATTGATGTTGAACGACGGTCATCTTATTCCGCATAATCGGAGTCGATATAGGTCGTTAGTAGGCAGGCATAAGATGAATTAAATTCACCTCTAGTGTTTTTGGTGCCTTCAGGGTAGCCCACGAGCTTTTTGAGCAGATACATACTTGATAAAGTTTGCTTAGAGATGAATCGAGCCATTTTTCGTCACAAAAGCAATTTTGAACCATTTTTAGTCTGCTAAGTAACTATTGTCTACTAATACGCTCAATAAATTCGTCTCTGCATCATTTAGTAATCCATTTGTTGAAAAATACTATAAATTGTTCATGGGAGCATGGGTATGCTTCGAGGATTGGATTGTTGGATCTTTAATTTAAGTTGACTTTGTCGATACGTTGAGGCTAAGAACTTTCATGTCACCATTGTCTTTATATTACACAGACCATCCCAGAAATGAAGAGGGGCGACAGAAATTATTCACTGTATATTTTCGTTGAAAGTGATTGTAGAGTTTAGTTATGTCGTGTTCTGACGGTGCTGTCACTAGAAATTCTTCAATACTGAGTAAGATTATAATTAGGTCGGAAGGACCGTGTTTTTAGTATATTAATGGATTTGCTTCGTATTGCATGTATTTATTTGATTTCATGTGGCTGTGGAGCGTTTAAATGAATCTCTATAGTTCGACAACGGTAGGAAATATGAACCCAATAGGTACAGTTTGGATATTCATAAGATTCGTCGGAAATAGGAAGCTCCTTAGCGTAGAATGTGTAAGCTGGATCATATATTTCGTGTATGAATGCCGATGATATATCAAAGTGGCTTGTGGGTTGCTGGAGTTGTTGTGTACGGAAAATTTTAAAACGAGATGACTATTTCTGGCAGCGTAAGCACTTACATGATTTGGGTCACAGTGTATATGCGGTTGTATCATATAACTGAGAATGGAACAGACCGCTTTTCAGGCAAAGGTGCCATCATCCTCACTTTTATATCGTTATGTCATCGTAATATCAATGGGATTTTTGGATTTGATGTGAGGCGGACTGTCTGCTCCTGAGAGTAATTGGATGACGTTATTACGGTTCAATTGTTTTCTTTCATCATCATGGGCGATATGCCAAAGTACAGCATCGGGATATCTCAACATTTTAGTGAAATATTTAAATGGTGCAGTGTCGGGCAGAATTTGGGACAGTGTCCGATGAGGGCGAAATGTGCGAAATGCAGATCCGAAAGGATAGGTCGTGCAAAGAGAAGGACAGTAGGGCTTAAAATCGACATCACTACAGAGAGATGTACGATTGGTGTCGAGAAGTAGAATGGCCTATTGGAATGAGCAGTATTGTATAGAATCGAACTGGGCGGGATATAAAGGGTAGTTTATTTTTCGAAGCGCTCACGTCGACAACTGTTCTGATCGTTCTAAAGGGGATGGATAACATTGGAAATGGAGATTGTAGTTTCCATATAGAAATTGGTGGTCATTTGGTTTCGGGAATCGGGGATATGGTTGTAGTTGAATGTCGTATCCAAATTTCAAAATCTCAATTCTTGTTCTGTATGTGACTGTGGGATAACGATGCGTGAGCGGCATTGAATAAAGTTCGATTAATTATTTCCGCTTTTGACTTGTATTGGTGAGGTATTAATGTGGTTTATGTGGTGCCAGATTATGTAACGAATGAAGTAAGGACATTAGCAGTATATTCTCTGGTATTATTGTTATGAAATCGGGATGATAATTTACAGTTCATTGTCGTAATGTAGTTCAGGGTGGAGGGTATCATGTGAGATAAATCATATATCGTCCAGATCGGTTTCGCTATTATGAATCGGGACGATATGGCCAGAAAAGTGAAAGTGGGATGGTGTCATCTTGCGGGTTGTGATAGGTCCAATGGTGTCACAGGTCAGGTATTCGCCTATATGCAGTATTGGAGGAGAGGAGGGTCTGTGTGGACATTGGGCAGTTTTGCCTTGAATGAAGCCTGATAATGTTTAGTATCTCATATCGGGCTATGGTTTTGTGTTCGAGCGCAGGAAACAGTCCTGATTTGAAAATGATGGGAAGGAGTGGAATAGGTGAGTGGTTAACTTACGAATGTAACGCCGTGGTTAAATTCTTCGAAGTAGTAGAAGCTGTTCAAAACGGCATGGTGATGATGAGCTGTTGTAAAATGGATAATGATTGTTGTTGGAGGGGTTTTTGTTATATTTCTTTGTTTCTGGGGATTGTGGTATGATTAAAGGTGGTAGCTGGGGGAGGAATTCCGCGAAATTATGTATGATGCCTGGGAGTTCGGGGCGGGGATATGATTTATGAATTACATCAGCTATCAGGGAGGTTTCTATGGAAGTAATTTGGTTGAAACATGGTATTGAATTGTAAGAGGTTGCATGCCATTTGGAAAGAGTGTGGGTGATGTAATACGTTTAACGCCCTGTATAGAGAGGATGAAAGCACGTTTTGCAGTGAATATTATTTTATTGTTTGATTTGACAAGCTCTTGAGCCGATATCAGAATATCAGCTATGTAAAGGGTTGTTATTTACTTTGTTCCGATAAGGCAATTTTTGGTATTAGATGCGAGAAATCCGGAATAATTATTGATGGTTGGTGATTTTGTAGCGACCAAGAAGTGATTATGGAAGGTCCTTTAATGAATTCGAAGGCCAGGTTTTGATATATCGGTGGGATGGACAACACTGTCTGGAATAAACTTATCTGTGTGAGTTTTCTGGTCACTCTCTTTGGATATGTAGGTCTATTGTGATGTAGCTGCAGGTGCAGTTGGATGAGAAGCAAAGGCTTGTGATTGTTTATGAATCATGGAGCGTGCGTGAAAAACGTTGTACTACGGCTGCTGGTCATGCACGTGCCACTAAATCAATCAAATCAAGCCACGCCTTAACATCACATTGCCCGCCCTATAGTGTAAGGTGGGCTTTAAGATGCTAAGGTGAGACGGGACTTGATTGGTTTAGCCTAAACCATGCTACACTGAGTCTAGCGAATGTCTTGATGAGAATGAATGTTAGATATGGATGGGTGAAGATTGTTATTGATACCAAGGGGTTTTTCCGGATGGTGGAATTCTTGGTCGGAGTGATTTAAAGGCCTGCCGACTTTCGCAGTATGAAAGTGGCAGTAAACATTCTGAGTCGTCTTTTGTGTGTAAAGTTGTTTTATGTGTGGTGTGCATGCATGGAATTGGACTTTGGGTAGTATGGTTTTAGAGTAGTAGTATGTTTGAGGTTCTCTTCCAATACCTCGATGGTTTTGTGAATTTATTGAAAGGTCTTCGGCATATTCAGAAGCTAGAACGGGATGGTAAAGGAAACTGTACAATCATTTATGAGACCTTTATCAATAACTTTGATGGATAATTGATCATTCTAGACACCTGGGTAGCAGGATATGGACATTTGTTCTCTGATTTTGAGATGAGCATCAAAATATTCGTATCTTTTTCGTATTTATCGATGACGTAATTGCTTGATTCGAGCTCTATGGTGTCATTTTTTGCTACGTACTGGCAATCTAATATTTTACAAATGTGGTTAATGATGAGATAGGGATTTCTGGGGGTTCCGGGTTTGAGAGCGACCGATGTTACAGCTTTCGATAACGATGAGGTGATGACACTGGTGAGTGTACTTACCGATCGGTGGTGTATGGGATCGAAAGTTTAGTTGATATCCTCAATTTGCTCCGTGATTTGTAGGGAATCTACATCACATTGAATCGCCATAATTCACGGAATAATGTTGTCCGGATCAAAGTCCGGGATTGTGGGATTATTTGTTGTTAGTGATGGTTTTGGGGCGGCTTTAGTGCGATTCAAATAGAAATACGGATGTTATCGGTTTTCACAGTCGGTTCCGTGATGTATGTGGTCAATATTTTTGGCACAGGCGTTGCAGGGTTCGTTAAATTTAGTGCAGGGGATCAGAGTATATAAATAGAAATCGTACCACAATTGGTGTAGTAGTTTTGAAGTTCGGATATGCTTATGTTATGGGGGTTGTCAGTGATAGTAATATAGGCCCATAAACTGTGATGTGTGAAGATCGCTTGAAGGAAAGACCATCAAGATGGTATTTTTTCCCTCATCGAAAGCTTTTTTAATCATGAAAGTTTCAAAAATGGGTGAACATGAACGTGGCACTTAGTAGTGTAGCAACCACGTGTGGCCATGACAGAGAATCTCTCACTTTTTGAATTACTGGTCCTTGCGGGATTTCTTTGGCAGATACCGTTCCAGGTTATTTCAAATGTAGTTTGGCTTTTTCACATTCTACATAAGATGGTTATAAAGAAATTTCAATTTTCGATACTACGGTTATTGTATGCAAATTGGAGGAACGCAAAAGAGACGACGTTCTATGGATACGGGCCATGAATAAATATTCGAAACTGCTTTTTTCAGTTAGCTGAGCCACAATTAAATACAGTTTCTCTAAAAATTAAATTGGTGTATTTTTCGCTGGGTGCTAGTTTGAATTTCTAAACTGCAACCGGAACTTATTTTTGTAAATTTTTGTAGGAGTTCCACTTTGAATATTTAAAAATATTCAATGTGCAATTCCTACGGGGACATCAAAGTTCATTTTAATAAACTTTGAAAAATGTCACTGTAATTGGTACAAACAATTGCAAACCTTCGCCGTATGGAGATGCTTCGCCATAAATTTTATATGATCCATCTTGACACCGAAATTTTAATTCACAGAACGTACAGATGACCCAAAATTGTCCCATTGAACTGGGTCTGTCCAGATACTTCACATTTAAGACGCCAGTCATGATTTAAGTTGCTTTCAAGTTGGAATTACCTTCACTTGACTGGAAAGTTTTCTAACAACAATGTTAAAAGACCTTGAAGACTCAAATTGTGCACGGGTAAATCCTAATATTTTGCAAAATAATCGATAAACCTGTACTAAACGATGTTTAAAATAATTTTTCATTGTTATCTTCGTTTCTAATTATATCCGTACTGGGAATGGACATTAGTAATGTACATAACTCGACTCAACTTGGCACACAGCCAAAAAGCCATGAACCAACTTTTTAATTTGAGGACCTAGGTCCACTGTGCTGCGATTTTCATACCACGTAGGAGGCGTGAAACAAACGATATGGACAGAAATATGATTATATAGAGGGTGGAACAGACTGAAAAAATTGAAGTAAAAAGAATTTTGGACTGTCGATGAATGTAAATAAATTACAATTAAAAAACTTCCGTCACTGTTTTCTGATGACCTGGAAGAATGGAAAAAATCCGTTTCAAAAATTAGATGACCAGGAATAGTGTGTAAATTATCCTGTTCCAAATTACAAGGTTTTCTGAAATGTCCAGGTCATTTCATTTCGGACACGACATTTTTCATCTCAACAAACACCAGCTGCACTTCAAAATTTCAACATGAATCCTTATCGCAAAGACAGCGACGAAGCAGTGCAGCCTACACCAGTAGAATGGGGAATTGGACAACGTGGTTCGGGGAGGGGACAAGGCACGGGAAGGGGAAAGGGACGAGATGTCGGTGTAGTAGAAAGTGCGCACAGGAGGGGTTTTTCCTGACACCGTCATACAAAACAAAATTGCCATAAAATGGCAATTTATCCAGGAGCGTATTCCTCTAATCAGCGACTAGGAATTGTTGCAAAGTGTATTGGATGGGTGTGCGCGTAGACATGTCAGCGCAGTCGTCGAGAACGTTCTTTGTAAGAAGGAGGTGAAATCTCTTCTCGACGACAAATCGTTATTTTTATCTTATCTCTTGATCCCGTAGAGGTTTCCAGCTTGGAATGGACCAATCGTCGAATTATATTGAAGCATCTCACTGGAACAGATGTTGTAAAGTCCGAATTTTATCGTATATTTGCTGTTTTCTGGAGTTCTCATACGATGGAATACTCCATAGGAAAGACATTACTGGACTTGAAACATTATTGTCAAACTTCTCTACAAAGCAAGCTACTTTAACTCAGGAAAAATAAAGAAAAAATATAGAAAAATGAATAAACTAAAGAAACGGTGACTAAAGTTTTAATTTCAGTAAAATTCTCTACTATCAGGAGTAAAATTCTACTTCCCTTCGCTCAATTTTGACCCTTGACACTGATGCTGTGAATTACCTTTAGGAGTTAGCGGGTCGAGATATTGTTAGTATCCCGTCAATCCTATTTCTAGATTGACGAATAACAGTTGTGTTATTCTTCCTCTACAGCAGGTAATTAGTCGACAGTAGGCTCTTTTGGATCGGGTCTCCCTTCTCCTTTCGGTGATGTCAAACCAGGGGAGATACTGATTCGAAGATAATCTGATGTTCGTAAATATGTCTAGTTCTTTATTCAATTTCTCCGCAAGAATTGTGGGGGAGAATGTATACTATATTTTGGATATGATTTCAGTGTTGCCGTGGAACTCCGCACGTGTATTCGAACTTACTATCGATAGTGATCAAATTATTAAATTTTGCTTTTTCATGATATCTAGGAAACACGTGTGCCAGGTTACAATATTTCCACATGGCCAGGATCTGTGTGATATGTGTGTCAGTTCTTATTAATGCTGTAGTGCTCGTGTGTAATTAACGCCATAATTATTTTGGTCCTCCAACGACTGACCAGTGTACTGTATATTATGTGGCGTTGTGGCTCTTGACACTGTAGCCCTGCGTGTTCATTTTATGATTTGTTTAGTAATTTCTCTTGTATACAGTTCGCCGATTTTTCCCGATTTTTCCTCCTGTTTCCTCCCTCCATACTTGCATTCTATCGACGCTGATACTCATCTTACTCTCCTTTGCCGGGCGAAAGTTCTACGTTTCCTCTACTTTGTAACCCAGTCTCTTCTTCCTTTTCTTTTAATGATGGTGTCTTCATTTTCCCCTTCCATTCACTTTGTCATCATCGCTATCATTTTATCATCATCATTATCAACTTATCGTCATTATTATCTTCTTATTATCATCGTTTCGTCTGTAATACTCCCACCGAGTAGCTTCAGTACAGGGAGTACGAGAGTGAAAGGGCGTGGCAGAGCTGAAGAAATGAACCCAACACGGAGGCGGACTGTACACGTCTCCGTGAAGGCGAGGGCGGGGATCCGGACGACCGCCTGCTCCACACGTCCAGTGGCACTGCTTAGTGGGAGGCGCGAACGTGGGGGAACACTGGCTAGTCGTTCTGATCCCATACTGTAGCTTAGTAAATGAGCTTCCTACTCGGGAAATCTAAAAGAGTTGTCCCTGATGATGTTGGGGGTATAGTTGATCGCCAGAGCAAAGATGCCTGTCCAAGTCGGCGCCAGTTGGCGTCGTCGAGGTGGTATCTATTATCTAGAAACTGTAGGCTACACGTGGCCAGACGAAGTGCGAGTGGACACGTGTAGGAGGGCAAAAGGAGGAAAGAGAAAAAGCGTAGAAAGAAAAGGATGACAGTAGAAAGGCATATACACGCAATTTTGATACCGGAAATAGTGTGGGTACATCTTTGTATCCGGCACTGGGTGAGATGCTAAACAATACCCCTACTATAACATGAGGTTTATTGAGACAGCCTCTAGAAGAGGTAAACCGTCGTCAAGGAAACAGTCGGTATTGCTGAGTGTGCATCTTGATTATCACCCCCATTTCGGTTTTTTATGTCTGTAGAGCGAGCCAACAGATGCTGGCGGGAGGGAAAACACCCGGTTCGGAGTCGAGTAACGATCCGTATGCCCAAGTGCGTGCAGACGTGTGTGTCTACGGCGGGTGGGGAAATCTAAAGAAGCCATTGGTGCAAGGGATCCCTGTGTGAACGTGGTCGATGTGCGCGTGACGAGGAATGGTCTGGATGAGCCCATGGGTGTTACCGGCATCCCTTCGGTTACATCTGGTGGGGAGGAGCGTCCCATTTTCATGCCGTGTTCGGAGTGGGTGAATTATCTGGTGAAACTGCGGGGCATTCTCGCCACCTACCGTGTGTTTGATACATCTTTGATGTGTTTGAACAACACACCGTTGGTCTCAACGGATGAATTGTTCAAACACCTCACCGCGGTCAGCAACTGCGGTGGAAATCTGGCCACTAGTCTCCACGAAGGGCGCGGAACAGGTGTTGTGGTGGATTCACTTAGTGTGGAGAGTCGTGCGGAACGCCGAATCTACGACATGCCGGTGTTGGTCGAACAACTACAGGCACGAAACGCGAGCTTTCAAGCGGAAGATGTTTCCGGAAATCGGTCCCGACGCTGTGGCGACAGAGTGGGGGGATCTCAGGGACCGTCCATTGGCTTTCTTCCACGATGATCCGGTGGGGTATGGGCCGGCTGCAAGTACGCAGCGATATTGCCATGGAACGTGGGACAGAAGTCGTCATGCGGGAGGGGAGGCGGTTACAGTAGCGGTTATAG
>JAULBU010016778.1:0-20791 GCA_032358235.1 Odonthalia washingtoniensis | reverse complement strand
GTCGCAATATAACTAGTCGTAGCAATATTATGCAATTGGATAATGTTGGTATGGTTATACCTGGACATGGAAATCATAAAAAAGAATAAGTAATTGTAAATTTTTGTTAAAATAAGTTATTTTTAATTTAATTTAACTTCTTAGTCGTTCATCAACCATTACACTCTACTATTTTCATTGTGAGAGTCAGAGTGGAAGAATTTATTCTTTACTGTAACAAACTTTGAACATCTGCCAAGGCTACAGATCGGCGTTCTGGTTGAGAAGAAGTTGACATTCTAAGTTTGAGGGCAGGATACGCTTCCGCCGATCATCTAACTCGTATTGTGCAATAGAAAAACGTTCACAGAGAATAGAGGTCGGAAATATGACACGAATATCAGTGTAGTCTTATGTCTTCTTCTCTTTCTCCATTTTGCACTTCTCAGGGACGTCTTGCTCGATCGAAATGCGTGCAACCTCAACTGTACCACTTCGAGTAGGCGATTGTATAAAACGGAGGTAGTAAATATCCTTCTTATCCTGTGCAGGTAATAACATTTCCTCACCACGCTGCACCTTTTTAATTTCGGATTTGAACACAAAAGTTCCTACAATTGGTGCATTTTTTCAGTCTGTTCTTAGTGCGTCCATGTCGATGAATGATATCGTCAAATAGGTCCCGTGTGTCTTCCATCGTTTTATGGTCGTCCTGCATCTGTAGTGTGATAGAATCCATATCAGACAAAATGCAACAGATAAATTCAATGCATGCGTGCTCTTTATCTTCTTGGAGCATATTTACGACTTCGGGTTCATCAATCTGCACAATAAACTCCTGTAGAACATGGAACCATTTGAGAATGTGATATGTAGAAATCCATTTCGTCTCGTTTACATGTTGCGATTTAAGTAGTGTCAACGACGTAGTTTCACAGCAGGGTTTTTATACGAAAAATGTTTCATTAGTCATACTAAAACCGGAACCAAGTCTTCATCCTCAGAGATCATAGCCTTGATGGCACGATTAAAACAGTGGCTGTGGAATCCTAAAAACGTGTGTTCAATACGTCTCGACATTTCGCGGTTAGTAGAGCAATTGTCGTCAAGTACAGCGACAATATTATCCATACCATTTTTAAAAACGTTGAGGACACGCTCTCAAGAGTCTAAATCTTCGTTAGCGCTAAGTGACTCTTTGCTTTCTATGAGGGGGCAACCTAATAAACATATATCGTATACGATGGTATTATGAGCAGGGAATACGGAAAATACACTCACGCAATGTGGACCCCTCTTGCCCAACCATCAGAAAAGATTGAAAATCAATTAAATAGTCGATCATGGATAACGGTATCAAAAAGACGGGTAAGCTTGTGCATGTACGACATTGATTTTTTCGGCACGCAGAATTGTGTGTAAAGTGTTTTCTTATAACATATTTTTCGCAGAACCGGAATGGTATCAAAAACATAACGATACACTCCAACCACCCATGAGCAGAAATAGATTTTCGAGGTAGGTGATAGACTTAAATACAATTACAGTACGATTATTTGACTTTTCAATTCGTGTTTGTACCTCTTTCTGGTGACGATGATGGATGTGAGAGCATTAGATTGTGTAGCCTGGAGTTCCTTGTATCCCGTCTTTTCCACATGAAGAGCACACCCATTCACCAAGATTATGCCGGGGATAGTTGAAAAACAAGAGCAACAGATCCTTTCCTGTCGGAACCCCAGGTGATAAAATCACTAGAAGAGGTTGATTGCTAACCAGGGAGATATTTGAAAAAGATGGAAGTGTGTGAATTGATGACAGGTTGTAAATAATTGATGCATTTTAGGACGGGGGAAAATCGACAACGGGAGTTCCCTTTCTTGTCTCGCTTGCGGAGAAATGATTCACGTTGGTATTTTGGGATATTACCTGTTATGAAAGTTACAGTGCATTGAATGAACTCAAAGTTTATAAAAAAAATGCATTTGTTTATCTGAATGTGAAAAATAAGTAATTTCTCACATAAACTTAAATAACTTAAATAATAACCTATTTTTTCAATCCCTGCCTATAGCCTATGAAAAGCTGGAATTGGGGGTAGCGAGCAGGAGGTATCATGGTAGTGTGACAGGATGGGTACATTGAGACGTTCGATATTTGCTGATCTAGGACCGTGATAAGGGAGAAAATATCTTTGTACCGTCCGTAACCAAAAAGTCATGAGATCATCGATTTGACCATTTAAATCAAGATTTTGTCATCCATTTTATGATAAAAAGTCATAGCTAATTGACATCCAAAAACATTTCCATCTTGACAAGTCTCGCAAACAAGAAATATATATCGAATACCAAATATTCCCGTCTTGGACGAATGTTCGAAACAAAGTAGAAAACGTGTAAATGTAATCATAAAAATTCATAAAAATTCCTCTTTTTGGTCATTTTTATACTTTAATAACCTAACGGTTTGTTGCTGAGATCTGTTTCATGTGTACTACAGTCACTTGGTAATTCACCGGAGTACAATAATTAACAGTAGAACATATATCAAAGGTCTGTTTGGTTTAGTACCAAGATCAGCAAAGTTAATACGATCCAAACAGTCTTATTGAAATTGCAACACTCTAACTCGAATCAAATAACATTGACATCTGGTCGTATAGATTTATCTATGCTTTTTCTTTGAGTAGAGAGCCAAGCAAACAGGTACTTTTTATCCAGTGAAATAAGTAGATGAATGTGTTGATTCCTAATTGCAGAAGAATCTTGAGCCAATAATTTACCGTTTTCAATTGCTTCTCCAGCTGCCACAATTTCTGCATCGCCAATTGATCTAACCGTACGCTTTTCCTTTTGTGAGGATCATTGCAGTAAATGAAAAATCTAATGTTCTGAAAATTCAATAAATAATATTTCAGGTATGTAACACAGTTGTTGAGTTTCACAAGAACTACCAGCAACTGAAAAAACCACAATATAAATTTTACTTTCGAAAGGCGGAATTGGGGAGCCAATCTAAGTGCCTAGTTTTTGAAGTAGGCTAGGCCCATTTGTTTGGTTCATTAGTTGCTTTAAAATTGCAATTAGAGCTTATTTATGAATGTGACTTAATAACTTGGTACAGAAGATAGATGAAGAAATGCCAAGCCAGCTGATGTAACTATTGAGTGATGCGAATGCTTTTCCTTCAATTAATTTGAGTGGCTAGTTGATTTTACCTTGCCTAGTTCGTGACAATGGATGCACCTGAAGAACGTTGATCTCGTGATGTTCGTTTGTTTCGATACTATTTTCAGTATTCTGTATAATGTTGAGACGGAGAAATTTTAAATTGCATGGGCCGAGTTACTGTTACAAGTTTAAACCGATTTTCGAAAGACTGTTGATTTAGTTCAGCGTTCTGTGATATGTTTCTTCTGGTGATAAATGTTGATGACGCCAGGAGCGGTTATCATAATTTATGCATTCTTCATCACCATCGTTAAATCTGATTTTGTATTCCCGTAGCTGCTTTTCGATTGAAAAGTACTAGAAAACAACTGTGTCTCTACAGGCTATAGTACCTAGATCTTGTGGCCAATATTTGGACTACACCTTTTTATTTCCAGTAAAGAAAATCGGAGAAGGTACTGAGGTTGTAACATTACTGGGAACTTGAGTGATATTATCGAATGTAGGTACTACATCGTATTTTTAATCTAGGACGTCATTCCAACAAGTCAATTAACCCAAATATGAAAAACTAGATAAGCTTTTACGATCTCACTAGGGCCGGGAAGCCATGTCCTACTACCTAATCTCCACAATATCGCAGAATATTTCCTTTCTTTCCACACTGGTGGATGAGAAAGATAAAAACTAAACAGGATTCCTTTACAGGAAAAGGAAGGGGAGAGAAATATCAGATAGTGATGAAAAGCTTACCTTAAATGCACAGCTCAAATCCATTAGAGGCACATAAACTATTACTGTTATGAAAATCCTTTTATCTCTTCAAATTATCGTAGCATTAATTTGAACAGGAGAACGGGTTTTTATAAATTACCCAACTACGTGTTGAAAACTTGAAGATGTACCGTACATATTGTTATGAAAATCCTTCCAACTCTTAAAATTATCGTAACAGTAATTTGAACAGGTGAAAGGGTTTATATAAATTGCCCAACGACTCGAGAAAACTTGAACATGTATCGGACATGTTCAAGTTGGCACCACGTCTTTGAGCACTTAGAATCATATCCTTAAAAGACCCCTCCCATTTGTCATTGATTCCTATTGCCTAATGGGTATATAAATGACACGTCTAGATCAATTATCTCTCACGTAAATATTAATGCGCTTCTTTCAGCTCTTAAATGTAGGCATTAATTACGTACACTAATTGCATTTCAGGTGGATTACCTGTATTTATCTCAATATTTTGTATTGTTGGCGGTCATACACGAACTGCTGTCAAGACTTTCTTGATGAAATTTAATTAAAATATTTTACGAGAATTTCTACAGTCGCGGCCCGCATAATTTTTTTGAATTAATTATCGCAAGTGCCCGTAACTACAAAACACCAAATTCCCGGCCTTAATAACATTACCAGTTTTTGAACAATATGCATGCCCTCGGAACAAACTACGATGTTTGAATGTCCAACCTACGAATCGATAAATGCAGATGTTCATATTTAAACACTATATAAATGTATTCCATTTACATCCACTCCCTTCCACCTCTTGGATGGAAGCATTCAGTTCCAAAAACACAGATGTATCTTGTTAAAGGGCATCATAATTATAATTGTGTTGCTCATGTTTTCTGAAGTAAGAGAGTCTATTTTTACAGCTCTGTATCTCCAGTCCAGCATTTCAATAATTTCAGGTACTTTCTTAGCAGAACAATCCTGCCGTAAGCCTTTTCTCTGTGAAAAAATAATACTGATACTGTCGGTTGCAATAGTGCAGTGTCCACTGACACGTGATCGTGTAGAGCTGTAGTATCTGCGTTTGTGTCACTTCCAACAGATATAGACTGCCCTACAACCTTAATTACTTCATTATATCCACCAATTCACTGTCCTACTTCCCGTATCCTTCCATTGTTAGCCGCTTTTTCGGTCTTGGCATTTTCTGTTCTTGCTCAACGTCATCTTCATGACTATTCCGGAGTTCTACATCCATACTCGTGGTGCAATGTTGCTATTGAATTGAATAATTCAATATCTTCATCAACCTTTCCACATTTTAATCCCCAAAAAAGGACTAGGGCCTCTTTTATGTCAGTAGTAAGCTCCTCACCAGAACTACCCGGTGAGAAAGTTTTGAAATTGTCAGGATCATTCTGCCCAGAAACCGACCAACGTCAGCTACATTCTACAAAAGAGAGTGGATTCGGAAAATTGCATCCTAAAGTCCTCGCTGGTTCTTTTCCACTTTGCTACATAGGCCTGTGTGATTTCGTTATTCATACCAGACAATCTCATCGCGATTGACAGGTAAGAAACACGGCGTCTAAATTCGTCGTCATTGTAATTTTCACAAACAATTGAAGCCTAAACCTCTTCCCTTCGTGGAAGAACATCCAGTTTCATTCGGGTATGGTTTTGTCCAGACGATATTAATTTGTTTTAAACTGACCCTGCTTGTGTAAGTATTGAACATAGTGCTGGGAAGTCAACAAAAGAAAAGTTTGATGCATTTCTACGTCATCACAAGATTTCAGTACAACTTCTGCTAATTATAATGTAGAGTGAGATATATACCACGCCGAAAGGCTTACGGGTAATTGCTCCAGTTGACCTCGACAAACTGCCCTCCTGGATCAATTTGTTTCCCTCCCGAGCAATTTCAGACACTTTTAAAAAACGCGTATGGCGAGTTCCTATTTCCTTCCTTTCTGACGCTGTCCAAGTTCTATCATAATGACACATAGTTGATCTAAAATTCGAGTTAGAAAATATGTGAAGAATAAATCTGCTTCCTGCGGATGGAATAAGGTCTGTATTATTTCATGCACTTTATCTGCCCTCTCTATAGAATCAAACTAGAACCGATTCCAAATGCCTTTATTAATTCCTCATTTCGGAAATAGGGTGTTGGAGACCACGCGATTGAACTTCGCCGAAAATTGGGTTCTGTATTCATAAATGTAAATTTCAATGACAAGACTACTCCTCAAATTAGACATTTGGTTTTATTTGGTTCGTGCCAATGGGTATTTGGTCGCAATATAACTAATCTTAGCAATATTAAGGAATTGGGTAATGTTCGTATCGTTTTACCTGGAGATGGGAATCATCGAATCAATCTCCCATTATTGGAATATGACATGCATATATAACATCCATTCTCGCTCTTCATATGTCCGTCACAAACAGACCTGATTCAAGCATTATTTGGTACTATGACTGACACGTCACCATCTACAGTATGTAAAATCGTGGGCCGTGTGAGAAAGCATGTCCGTGGTGTCGTCCTCTGATTGTTGCCTCCTAATTTTAGTTCCCCTACTTGTCATTGACTACTTTTCGTCCCCTCAATCCTCCTTTTCAGATATAAAAAAGCTTCCACAGTGCAGTAATATGTCGTCCGATGCAGTCTAAAATCAGAGTTCAAACCGTTACCACTGAGAATACATTTCAAGAATGTATTGGAATCTAAACACCACATTATTCTTAGTATATACTTATGTTTCAAACAAGCAAACTGGTCTGTTTCCAGCTCAACAAGCTGTTCGTTGCTCAAATGACCTGTATGGACTAAACACTCTTCCTTCTTTCGAAATTGCAAAGGGATTCACTCGTCTAATATCCTCTATAGTAGTTGCGATATGTTGTGATGATCTGATTGAAGCTCAACAAACACTTCAAGCGAAACTTAAGTTATAATTAATTCTATTCTCTAAATCGTCAAATGACATACGTTCGAAACCCGATGACCTCGTCCAAGTATATATTAAAACAGGAAATCAAAAAAGAGGTAAGTGATCATATCTCCGAATGGTGCTCAATTATGAGAAATGAACATCTACAGTCACAATTCCAAGAAATCATGGTCGCACAATACGTGCAGAAACTGAACATGTAAGGCATGCACTTCCTCATGAATCATTTGCAGAAATGATTCTCCAGGAAAATGATCATGTGCCATCTAGCTATGTCGAAAGCTCCAACAATATTGAATCGAATTGTACAAAACGTTCTCTGCCTACTCTTAACACTCCTCTCATATTTGCTGCCAAAAGCACAGACAATATCCATCAATCTTCTGAAACCAAGCTTCAATTTGCTAATAATAATGTATAAAATTTACCAAATGTTCGTTGCAAAATTGATATTTTTTGGCCATTAATGGATCAGTATTATCCAAGTGCTGTAAAGTCTCAATCTTCAAATGGCAAGTTTAACTTCGATTATGATGAAATTGATCAAGAATATATTTTCATGGATCGACGGGCATGACGTCTTACATACACCGATGATTCCACGGGAGCAGAGAATGAACCAGGAGATGTCATAGATAACACAGCCACAGAGACACCTACAGTTACAGGTCTTTCGGCTACTACCAACAACCTGACCTGCAATATTGAAAAGGTCCTATTTTCCATGTTCAATTATTTTGGCAAGCAGTCGTTTTTAAAATTTGAAGCACAGGGGTTTCCCACTTTTCCGTCAATACTATACTATAATACAGAAGAATCAGACTTCAAAAAAATAGTACAGAGTATTCCGATTGATGAGATCCCAAAACATGCGAATATAATTGGTTCGCATGTAATTTATAAACTAAAACAAAGCGACTATGAGTCATTGAAATTAAAGTCACGCATTGCACCGCATGGAAATGAAGATTTAATACGTGACGATATGCCTAGTGACTGTTCAGTGTGTAGCCCAGTAGGTATGTGTGTTTTTATTTCTACTGCTACCATTAATAAATGGTGCATTACAAACTTGGATGTTAAAAAAGCATTTCTACAAACCGGTGAGGCAACTAGAGACGTCTACGTGATTCTTCCACATGAGATGAATGATCTTGGAAAAGAATTTTAGTTACTCCTTGCAGCTGCTCACGGCTTGGTAAATGCTACCTCCAAATGGAAAGTGCTTTCTGACCCCATATTAATTCAAATTGGTTTTACACAAGTCACATCTATCCCACATCTGTTTATTTTAAAAATTGTTAAACATTTAACCTGAATCCTAGCTAATATTCTAGATGATATTATCATAACTGGTATCCCCACTGTATATTAAAAGATAATTAAATTAATTGACAATCGTTTCAAACTTGGTACTGTTTCTAGTGGTCCTGGTCACCTTATGATTTTTTGGAATAAATATAATTCAACATTGAGATTACTAAATTGAGACCAATGGTGATGAAAGTCTGGATTCTTTAGAGCCGTATCCCCTTCTGAGGAATCGTCGCCATCTTATCAACTAACCAATAAAAACATTGGATCAAAAGTCATTCTGATCCCTCAACTCGTCTATAGTGGGTCTTAGTATAACATCTTCCATATTTTCGGCCGAGTTCTCGTCAAGAATTAAACAGCAAGCACCCTCAGCTACAATAAAGCAGTTAATCAATCAGCATAAAGAGTTGCTCCTTCTGAAAAAACTTGGTACGACAATATATTTCATTCCACCAGCAGCAACTCATGATATTTCAATTCTGGTATTTTCTGACGCTGGACGTTCGTGTGATTTTGGTCAACTACGCTTTGATGCTGGTATACTATTCGGAAATTTTGAAAATGGTTCTACCTTTCATTTGCTATCATGGTTGTCTCATAAAGAAAATCGTCCAGTCCGTAGCATTGGTGCAGCAAAAATTCTTGCTACTGGTAAGGCCATCGACGAAGGTAAAGTTCTGGTTAGATTTATATCTACTTTTACGATCAGAAAATCGATCTCATCATAGCTCTCTGTACTAAGGACCTCTTCATCTGCACAATGTATTAGTATCGACAAATCAATTAGAGCAGATTTCAATGTGATCAGATTTGAGTTCGAATGTGGTAATGTTTGTCAGATAGCCTGGATTCCTGGTAGAATCAACTTAGCACACCCTGGTACTAAAGATAACAGTCCTTTAAGTGATGCTCTTCAACTACTACAATTTACCGGAAAGATCCTAATCGACGTTGACAAACATGAATATGCTACAAGCCACAAGCCCCTTGGATAATAGAATATATTCCCTCCACAGCAACTAAGTTTGCAAAAAAATGGATGGAATGTAAATTTGGAGACGATCTTCTCTGTGAACTAAATTACCTCACTGATCATTTCAGGGCACTCTATTCTTCTGTGTTTTGTTTCACTCTGATTTTATTTCGGTGAAGTCAAATTGATTATGATTTTTAGACAGTAATGTTCCACTCAACGGTTTTCATGAAGGAGTCACTTTTGTTACAGACGTTATCAATTAATTCATGGATTTTTTAGGAAATTTTTCACGAATTTTTAGAATCGTGGCATCTCAATTTGAGAATATTATCACATGAATCTTGAAAGATTTTATCCAGCCCAACTTGTCTTCTTTATCTTTATGTTTTGGTGAATCATCCAGAAACCTTCAGTTATGTTCTGCTGTCATGGTATGTATAGACATGATACATATTATCATTTCGACCAAGCTTGACCCTACTGGAGTGTTTTTAGATGCCACTCATTGGCATGTGTTGTTTCTTTTACCTACGACTATTTCTTATTGTATTGTGTTGTTTCTGTTTCCCCATTTTGTCTCCTTATACTCTCATTAAGACGAGATTCTAGTCCCAGCAATCAACGCACTCCTGGATGGAAATCAACTGTTTTTCTTTCTGACTGTTTTGGTCCGCTGATCTACGATCATCGTTCGTTCAACTACGTGATTTAAGAATCCACTTCCATCTCTCAACTACAACGGAAAGCGTTGTCATCTACAGCTCTTAATTATTAATCAGCAACAGATACAGTCGTCATCGCTCAATTAGATTAGTTCTCAAGTTCGACAAGAACCCCCAACTGTCACCTCCCTGCTTCCACGATGGATATATACGACAGTGATCCAAACAAATATCTTACCGCTAAATCTATATTTTGTAATAACTTCCCATTTCTCTTTTCTTCCCACGTCAATTCTACACTATCTCAAAATCCTACATCCCCTCGAACATACCGCCCCGTAGCCAATTTTCACACCAAAAATCTCTTCTCATCAATTCCTCCATCTCCCGTATACCTATTAAAAAGAGCAGACTTAGATTACATTCAGTAGTACCGCCTGTAATTATCCACACCTTGTCCTGCTCCCAAGACCAAAAATGAATCTAGATGGACCTCTCTTCTTCCCAACCGTAGACAAGCGTTTTCCATAATTTTCATAGAACCTGCATCAATTTTATAATCTCAGAAATATAAACTGCCTTTCCTCTTTACCCTTGATACATATTAATCTCCCCAACGGTAAATGTCCCGAATTACTTGTCCACATTAACGCATCCAACCTCATATATTTTATAATTTATGCACGTTGCATCAGAATGTTTAATTCTTGTATGAACAATAAGATTAAATGTCTGTGCGGCGCAATACTATTCCATGGTTACTTGTTTTAGGTTCAATAATTTAGTACTTTTCTTGGGTAAATAATTATGTATTGGCACCCAAAAACTGAAAGGGCTGTTCAATTTAAGAGGGCAAAGAAACTGCGTGCTCCTAAAAATGAAATATCATAGATCTAATTCAAACTAGAAATGTAACCAGAGCAAGCAAAATTCTAACAATATATAGGCACAAAATTGACTACCAGCCCTTTCTATTTTCCAAATTAAATTAGCATTTTAGAATCGCCTAGTGTCGGTTATTTTTCAGTTGAGGAGATTGGAATTTGACACTACACGTGTCATACGATTCGGCAGTTGTGTGTCAATCCACATGTACTTATTTGTGATTTATTTACAGTTTTCGAGGGACAAGTAACTGCGATTTACCGAATAAATAATAGCAACGACGAGTTAATAGCGCAAATTGGTAACCCAACGAGAGGCCTGATCTGGGAGTAAAGGAAGAGACCATCGAGTCACCGACGAGCACTAGTCTGAGCTTCAAGGAACGTCTTCGTCGCATTTCTAAAATACGTTAGCTGTTGTGTACAAACCCAGAGCTAGGGCGGAACACAATAAATATTGTGGACGTCGGTGACACCTTTAAAAGAGCGACTAAGGATGCCTAGGCGACAGGATGGGTTAATCAAAAAGTACGTCTATTCACGACATACCATGAGAATAAATAATAGAACAGGGAACGAATAATATAATTCGTACAGTAGTACAGAAGAGGGTACTTAAGTTAATAAAAGGGTAAAACTAAGGGAGGAAAAATCATAGGCACGACAAAAACCAATCAATTTTCTTCCTTCTGTTTCGACATAGAACATATATTTCACAATCTCACCCTTTCTAATGAACTCGGTGACCTTTTCCATCTACTAGCCATTCCTTTAAAACTTCTCCAACTGACCTTGTTTTCTTACGTCAATAACTGTTTATATCTTTCCAATGTGCCACCCGACATCGTATAGCTCAGCAGACCTCACCAAACCACTTTTACAATCGGCCTCATATTGCCAGTAGCATGAACACACACATTTCCAGCTCTAACATTGAAACAATGCTATCATTTATTATAAAGCTCACGACTTGAATTTCACCTCATATTTCATATCAAATTCCTCCATTCTTCTTCCGTTCCGATTTTAATACCCCCATATAAGCCTTTTTATCTTCTACATATTCACTAGATGATCTTCTTCTTCGCCAACTTGTCTACAAGCTACTCAAACATATGGTATCATTACATCCTTGAGATTTTGCATTCTACGCACCTCCGTATAGCACCGCATAACTCATTATAATTCAGGAATCTTGAAGTGCTCGATGTACAGTTTATCTTCCTCTGCATCAATCTCTGAACACTCATAATCAAACCCCATCCCAGAATATTTCTTAAAGTATCAAGAAAATAGCAATCCCAGCCTAGAAAACCGCTTTCCACTACCAAATGGCAAAGATGGATCGGAACTATTATTTTGCCTGTCATCATTTTTTGACCTAACCTATCCACTCTCAGCCCTTTTCTCAAATACTCACCTCAAATAAAACTTCCCAATCAATCACCTTCACACCATCTATTTATTTAGGTGCATACATTTCACACATCACCACTTGCATCCTAGGTCTTATCCAATACATATATTCAACATTGAACGCCGCAATCATGGTATTTTTCACCTCATCCCTTGCAATCGTAGTGGTATTCACTACAGTTTTCCCTGAGCTCTCGAACAGCATGTAGTAGCTGTACCATCTCTTTGCATCAAAGAATTGAAACCTTGCGAACCGTCTTCCTCACAACTCAATTTGAAACACATAATTGGAATACTGCTTTAGGATACATATGGACGCGTAAAATCAGTCTTCAACGTCTATAATAGCCTGTATAAAATCATTACAAGCTGAAACTACTGTGTTTTCCCTGTATTGGGCCACTATTCAGGATTGTTTTGACGAAACTTAACAATTCTAATCAATTCGTTTGTAACAAGGGCTACTCTCCCCAATGAGAGATCATGTAAATTCCAACTGCTCAGCATGAGGTTCATCCGATTTCGCAAATTTACATCCATCTCCTTATCACAATCCACTCGAATCTCTTCATTCCCATACGTTCTAATTTCAACCGTGCAGAGAAAACATTCCACAATTTCATGAAATATCGTTCAAACCCATTTTTCTTCATTAAAAATTGTTACCCTATTCTTAAAATTGCGTTTTCCCATTTCTGTGATAACATTGGTCGTCATAGACCCGCTTTGTTCATTCATCATACCTCACCTTGCAAAAGTTCTGTAAAGCGGCTGAATCCGGTTTAACGAAAAATTCCTTTTTCCATCATAAAAGTAAAGCAAATATATTAAAACGACCAATTATATAATAAGGTGAAAATTGACATTTGTAAGTTGATTGAACTGTTTTGCAATGACCATTTAATCAACGGAATTATTCGTAAAAATTGATTTTTAAAAGTATGGTAATGAGGGTAAAAGAGAGGAAATGCGATGCTACGTTCCACTATAAAATCAATGGAGATGCTGGAAACATAATTATTATTTTCGCACAGATAAGAGCATACCACGGGAAAATGAATTGGTTTTTTAGTGCATAATCTACGGGAAAGAAAAATGGTAAGCGAAGAAGGACATAATGTGAAATATGTGGAACTTTGAATGGTAGATAAATAGAATGAAAATCAGGTGAGTTAATCTAGCTTCAATATAAAAAAAGACTGTGTGGACGAAGATGGAACAGTAACAGGAATGAGGGCGTAATACAATCATACGGTTATGTTTGACTTTCAGATCAGCCAGTAAAATAAAAAATGGAAACGGAAAACTGCACTATTTATATGTTATGTTGAAATGTAATTATTCAATCTATGTGGAGGGTCTCCTTCCTATTAGATGAAGTATTGAGATGATATGATATTGAAAACAGAGTCCTATATGTTTATAAGTAGATGTCAAAATCTCTAAACCCATGTATGCTTATAATTCTTTAGAACGTATCGCAGCACAATTGGAATATTGAACCCTCCTTGTCAAAATTCGGTTAGACTATTGCCGAACACATTTTAAAAATGACTGATGAATAAAATGGTGAACAGTCCTAGTTCTTTCCTCGTGGCGTATGAATTATTTACAGCACTGTTTTCTAGAAGATTTAATTTTTACGTTCAATTCATGTAATTATATATTCACAAGTCATAGTCAGCTATGTTCCTTCAATTTGGTCAACTTCTACAATTTTGAATTGTTCCAAGATCTCACCTTCGCCTTCCTCATCTGCATTTCTCCCAATACCAATTTTAATTTATTTTTTCCTTTCCTTCCTCTCTATTTATGTTTTTGTCTACATTCCTCATCAAGTGTGTGAAGATAGGAAATGGTTTGTCCTTTGGTGGTGGGTGGGAGGCAATAGATGACATCCTGACTCATTGGGCCTTAAACTATTATCTATCTTCTCATACTTCGGTTGGTTGTGTTGAAAATAATTACTTCCTCCTCCCGCTTCCCCCTTCCATTCAGTCATTTATTGAATGTCGACATTCCTCACCAAGTGTGGGAAGCTAGGAAATGGTTTGTCGTCTGGTGGAGTTTGGGATGCAATAGATGACATCCTGGTAATCATTGGGCATCAACCTATTATCTATCTACTCATAATTTTGGTGGTTGTGTTATGGCATTTGGTTTTTATAGTCACTGTGCAGGTGGTAGCGGTTCTATTCCCCAAAAAGTGTGTTGCCCCATTTTGACAAGATAAAAACTCAATTTATCACCAATATGTATCATAGGTAATGGTGATAGAATGTTGTTTTCACTTATATGGAACCTTGCAACATGATTCTTGGAGGATCTCTATTTATGATAGAATGGAAGAATTGTTTTTTAAAGTAATTGAATGTCCACATTTTCAGTCAAAGTTATTGGATACATGATTTCGTAATGGGAATGTTATGTAATTACTCATTGTAGCTATAGTGATAACTGTTGAATGTAGAATACATAATAAGAGAAAAATTCAAGATAAGATGACAGGGAAAATGAAACTAACCGTAGTAGTCGTCTTTAACGTGATGAACATGATCAGGAACTTAATCAATGGAAAGTTCAGGCCAATTGCAATAGGACATAAAGCACGATTCTCAAAAACTTGGTAAGAAGTTACAGATTTATCTTCTCTCAACTTTCTATTTTGCATGAGAGATCAATTTACAGTTCTCCGATTATTCAATATGTAGTTAGCCGAAGCATTATATCTAGGAAAATAATGTGAATAATTAATGTATATTGATATGCACCAAGGGTCAGTTACAATCTATGCTTTCTTTTTAGATCCATCCCTTGGCGTGAATTTTTGAGAACAATTGGTACCGTATTTCATGAACTGTGCTTTAGATACCGAAATTAAACCATCGAGATAGGTTTTTTAATTGATTAACTGCCGCTGATATTTCCGCAAACTAATGTTCCGTAGTAATGACCAATGAGAAAACCTTCATCAAATGTCTTTTCTGCGAAGACTCCCGACCAGATTTATCATGTTTGATTGGGGATGGTTTCAGGGAAAAATCTAGTGCCTCTGCTTCCATTGCAAGTACAATATTTGTAGGTATTCAACCGAGGGCTCGCTTCCATGATATTTTCCACTTGTATAACGGTAGAATAACACTGTTCTTATACTGATATGTCTCCCCAAAGATTTTTGAAGTGAAGTAACGACCGTAGTTATCGAAACTTAGAACTGTGGGAAGTTCAGGATCAATATCCCAAATCTATCCGATATTTTTCACGGCTATGGTATCCAGCTCTCTGAAATATTGTTATGATACAAGTAGATCTTCGTCCCTGCCCTCAATGTCGGATATATCTTTGAGCAACTGACGAGCGAAAACCACTACCAGTTAGTTCCAGCAGTATTCCAAACATAAATCATCCATATCACCACCAAAAACTTTCCTATGTTTTGGAATAATCATACATGCCATTGCGCCAGAAAATGTACTAAGGCATGAATCGACAGCCAACTGACCTGGATCGGTATATTTGAGGATAATATCCATCATCCACTTTCTTGGCTTTTTCTGTGGTCGGAGAATTCGTCTTCGACCCGAAGATTTCGTCAAAAATGGAAGGAATACCTTTTTGTTGATAAAGACCATCAGGATGTTATTCATTTCATTACATGTTCCAGGATGATTAGAAGTAATTGACCAAGAACTACTGTAAGTACTTTTCAAAGTTTGATCCTATGCCATACCATTCTTCCAGAAGTGGCCTGCATCGTCATCTACGGATAGATACGTGAGACGGGAAGTTCTCGGATCTGTTGCATTGTAACATCTTGTTTTCGTGTAATGTAGCTGTGTTTCCACCACAATGAAGGCACTTATTTCAGTATTGTATCCTGTGATAATTTCACCATTTTCACGGTTTTTTAATGGAATTAATTCCTTCTTCGACTTAATACGTTGAACCCAGGAAGAAAATTGCAATGCCCAAAAACGTTCTATGTGCATGACTTCCCGGTGTCAATACAGTTTCCTATAAATGTACCAAATATTTAGTGTCTTGTTCCGTGAACTGATCGTGAACTGAATTTAGATAGTGGTTGATATATATAATGTTGTAAGGAGGGTCTGATAAAATTAAATGCACAATATTTCATAGAGTATGACCCATAGTATCCTCATTTGTGTCGGTAAGGGACTGAAAATTGCAATCATAGCAGCAGAAGTAATTCTGCGTACATATTTTAAGCACTTCCATTGCTCTCAATCACATTGCAGTCAGCTCATCTGAAGCTGCTGGTTCGACATCTTATTCGTCCTCAACTTCTGTAGGTTCATCTGAATATTTATTTGGGGATGTTTCTATTTCTTGGTTGCCACCAACCTTAGATTTCTTCTTATTTCATTACAATTGTTTGGAAGAAGGTGAAAGTTCACGCTTACCATACCTGTTTCCGTTTCCTCTGAAAGCGAAATATTCTCGTCAACGTCGAAGATAATTTCAATAGTGTCACCAACTGTAACGGATAACGTGAGAGGCTCTGAGAAATGAACGGGTATGTTACAAAATTATGGCAGCAATTGAGAACTGTTCGGATCACGAAAGCAAGGTTTCAACATTGGAGTTGATTTCATGTTAGAATCGAGGTCGTACAACGAAATTTGGCACACTATGTTGTGCAGGCAGGTAAAACATGCAGATGTTATGTAAAAATGCTATGTACATTCTGTTTGTTCTTTTCTATGCTTGTTCAAACATCAATTCTTCTATATTTACTGGTTCATGATCTGCCGAAAATGTAGTTACTTGGGTAACGGGAGAAAAACGTTCACTGCTGTTAGAAAGAACCTCTAAACCAGATGTTACCCCGGTTTATATTATGTATGGTGACATCATTATTCTGACGAAAGGAATGTCGATTGATGTTGCCAGTCGTGCCCACACCTTGAAAATGGTTTGACAAATCAACAATATTCTATTACCAATGAAATGTTTCATGGTGAAAATATTTCTATTACGTTCCCTAAATGTTTTGTAGACATTGTCTCCGAGAAAAAGAAATTCTGTGGTAAAGGAGAAGAAATTTGAAGGATGTTGGGATATACATGTTGAATAGGTTCCGTTTTGGTTTTTTCTCAGTTGTCTGGATGATCATGTCGAGGAATGTTGGACGAACTACACATACAGTCGAAGTGAAATTGTCAGTGAACAAGACTGTGAACATTTTCGGTGTGCGTTCATCTGCACAACCATATTTGTATATGGCCAAATACGCAAGGCCTATCAGGCGCACGTGCTTAGAACCAATTTCTGCTAGGAACTTGTACCTATTTTCTCCAATAGACTGGAATATCGATTGTCTCAAAGGATTTTTTCTGTCCTTCGCCTTGCTTTCGAAACGTGTTTCTATGAGCTTGGAAATAGGATCCTCATGGAACCTCAACCATTGGATATAGTTCTTGAAGTTGACATTCCAATAGTTGAAGTTTCTTTTGAAATATGAACTGGAGAAACTGCCAATAAAGGAAAACAGGAGGAATAGAGAGAATGAAGATTCAGGCGCTGAATTTTTTCCGAAAGATCATTTTGCAGTAGAGATTGAAGATTACATGTTGTGTTGTTGCCCAGTTCCGTGTTGAAAATGCAGTTTTAAACTGTTAAGAAATGGGATGTATAACTTTGAAATTTATTGTAAAATTCTTGTGACAGATGTTAGTGCAGAACAATATATGTAGCGTGAAGTTGCTATTGTTATTGTCAAGTTGTACGCCGCTGATTTTTAATCGACGCGATGTGTGTAGATGTTTTTTGATATGACATTTTTAAAGAAAGCGTTTCTGCAACGGTATGAGGACGATTGTCGTTGTCATGTTATTCGTGAACAGGTGTAAACTTCTATGATGATGATGAAAGAATAGGAACGAACGTGAAGATGTTAATGTAACGGTAGTAGTACCGCGATGTTATGTCCGGGAAGGCTATATAATGTTGTAATCCGGACGATGTTGTAAAGAATTAAATATTCAATTTTCCGCACAGGGACCGCGTGGGCCTGTTTGTACAGCTGTAAAGGAAGAAGAAACAAAGTAAAAATGTTCCTCCATGTGGAGTAAATTGTTTAGCAGGAAATTAAATATATTTTTTGCAACAAACATAAAGTCAATTATTTAATTTCCAGAAATTTTTCTTTCACCACATGGAGGAATCATTTTGACAGGAAATTAAATATTTAGTTTTTCGATAAAAAAATCAATTATTTAATTTCCTGTAATTTTTCGGCTTCCATATGAACGAAACTTTGTCGGAAATATTTGCCAGTAACGGTTCCGCCCCTAATTTATGTTATATATGGATGAGTACTACACACCCGTAAACAGTACAATTATTATTTCGTTACAGAAAAGGCATCTGGTTAACAAAGTTATACAACTTTTGCGTTTATGATAACAAAGGAGAGAATCTGATTATTGAAGTCATACAAATGAGGCGGAGTTCTGAGGCGAAGTCATACGAAAAAGTAAATTGTTAAATCGAGATATTTTCTGTTGTCTATACTACACGAAATATTACGATATCCTTCTTCGCAGCCAGCACTTATCAACTGACTTTACTATTTCACAACTAGAACATACTGCCATAATCAACTATGTTCTCATATTCTGCATTAGGGCTGGGGAAGTGTCTGATGAATCACTACGTACTGGCAAGAGGTGAACAACTATTACATAAGCTGATTCTGGGAGAGGAAAATGGTACCGATGCAGAGGCGAGATATATAGTTCCAAGTATATATGTTTAGTTGTACTGTCTAGATGACGATACCGTTGAAGTTGAGAAGTTAAACCAAGGGTGTCGTGAAATTGATTGTTCGGGAATGCTTGCAGTCCTGATTGTACACACAGGAAAATTCAAGGCTGGAAACGGAAGTAACTCAGGGAGTATTGCGAAATGGGCAACGGCCGCAGAGGATGACATATTGGACGGAGTGGAAATGGCCTATGTCAAACCACTGCATAAGGAACGATAATATCCATATTATGAAAATAAAGGAAGAGGTATCAACCCATCCATTCTCCGTGATTTGGAATCAGAAGACGGTGTTCATTGATCGGAGTCTCAAACGATGAAGTTCATTGCAATACAACGAACTAACATGGATGGTATGGAGGAGACCGATATCTAGAGGTCTGTTACGCTTACTGAAATTCGTCTCAGTTATTATAAAACTGTCTAATTATGGTTTCGAGTCAGACAAGTCAGAAGTGTTAACAACCATTTGAGGGATGTGAAAGCCGAGCTTTGTGATGCATTCGTTACATCCTTTTAACATGAGCGGTATCAAGTTGGTTTATGTAGTGCAATTCATTCCTAAAAAGAGGACTGAACGAGATACTAGAGGGATTTCTGTACCCTCCGTTTCGAGTAGCTCGTATGATTTGCACTCCACCAAAAAGGAGAGGTGGGATGTGGGTTGGAACAAGTAGGTGGCTGTTGTTTTTAAGTATTTGAGACGCCGGTGTAGTATCTTGAAGACGTAATCCGTATGGATGCAGAGTGCACGTGAAAACCGGTGTCGTGATGGTCCTATCTATCCCGTGAGGAGAGAGTTCTTTAGAGCGGTTACGTGTGATAACGCGGCTAACGTTCGCCGGTTCATGTACTCGATGTTTTAAGTGGTGAGGTTGACTGAGGATGGCGTAGCGGACGACCTATCAGAGCCGAAAGCGCTTTGTAGGTTTCAACGAATGCAATTTATGGAGTAGGTGAAGTCTCAGTAACGCATGTGTTTATCATCATTAATGGAAAACAGGCCGAACAACCCCTCAAGTAGGCTGCACCAGCCACCTGATGGCAGAAGGAGGAGCATACAATGATAGAGTACAGTAAGGTATGGTACTGGCCATACAGTTGTCGAAAAACACGTGGTAAACTTTTTGATTGACCGAATTAAGCCAAACGCAGAAAACATTACAAGCGTGATATAAAAACGTTGCTGAGCGTGACAAAAGCGCGACAAGCGGTGTGAACTTAGAACTCAGTGTCCCTTGAGTTACCGCCAATTGCACTACATCACCGTCATTTCAAGATTCGAATATATAATACCCTGTATGATTCAACTGTGATATCGCTGGCGAGGACCAAATTCCTGGGATCAAGTCCAGTTAGTCTTCTTTTCTTTGCATCCATCTGGATTTTCCATGGCGTGAATTAGCATCCGGAATTTGATTCGTCGAATCTCCCTATTTTATGTCATGAGTGACGGTGCAAATTCCCATATGTCTGAGTCAACAGGAAATACAAATTTCATCTACTACCCGTCAGCTACCACTCCAACCGCTGACGAAGCAACGTCCACTATTTGCTACGCGACTCCTTTGGGGGGAGTAGAAAATCATCTGATTCGTACTGTTTCACCTGAAACTACATCCAGTGCAGAAATGTCTTGGTCCCCTACTCTTGGAATGACAGATCGTACCCTACCTCTCTCGTGGTGTCACCTATCCCCGTTCCGGGTGTTGAGCTGACTTTCCCTCAAGATGAGAAGGGAAGGAGAACCAACTTTTTGTCTACTCTAAATGAGACATACCCGGAACCAATGGCGTATGATGATGCCGGGAAATTTGATGATCCAGCTCTTTCCGGGGCGGCCCCATGGTCTTAGACGACGGCCTTCCCGGACGGATCGATAATGCCACGTTAA
>JAULBU010016767.1:0-20792 GCA_032358235.1 Odonthalia washingtoniensis | reverse complement strand
TGTGCGCCCCAAGACCTCGCAGCTCCGCGTTCAGACGATCAATTCGGCTCATCATGTCGGAACACCAGTAGGGGACCAACGGTGAGGTTCCTGTTGCGGTGTCAGCGGCGGGTTGTGGCAGGTGAGTGGCATAGAAGGCCGGAGGACTGATAAATTCGGGTACCGCTCCTTCGCGCGAGGCAAAGGGTGAAGTTGGGGCAGGCGGCATGCGAGTTGGGGCAAGGAAGGGGGAATTTGAAAAGTGTCCATGGCCAGAGGGAAACGGATATCCCGGAATAGTTCGGCCGTGGTGGCTCGGATGTCCGTAGTTTGGTGTGCGAAGAGGCCTTCCGGGCTCGTTGTTTTTCTTGAGCGCATCTATGGCGTGGAAGAATGGTGAGACATAACTCCGTTTTTTTTTCATTTCAGTGTCAGGCGGGTAGTTGTAGTTGATGATGATGTAGCAGATGTTGATGTTGGTTTTATATATGTATTTGCAGTAGTATTCTAGGCTGGGAGACCAATTTAGTACTCCGCTCGAAGCGGATTGGGGGTACCTGGTCGATGGAGGACGAAGTGGCAGAGGCTTTAGGGATCGGTTTTCCTCACGAATGTGGACTGTAAACACCGTCTTGAAAGTGAGGGCGGAAGGTTAGGAGATTCCGTGCTTCAAAGCGACCAGTATGGCCCTTTTGAAGGCGCGCACGTGGGGGGCACTGGTAGCTTGTCCTAGTTCCGCCCGTTTCGGGGGGTTGCCTGGTAGTTGGTTCGCTAAGGTTGATGGGCGTTGAGGCGAAAATTGAGGGTTGATTTATCACCAGAGGAAAGATGCCCGTCTCGTTGGCGCTCTTTTGCCGCCGCCGAGACAGCTTTTAGTATCTAAACTGGTGTTGCCTACAGATTTGTAAGCCGAAACCTTCAGCTGTGTAAGCACTACACGTTGTGAAAGGAAAAGAAAAAAGAAAAACATGTGTCAAAAGTGAAACTTGGTGTGGAGACTGGTAGCCCGTACAGTAGGGGAGGTGATCAATAGAGCACACAATTGGTGTGGGTCGCTCCTCAGTACCCACTTCCAGGTGGTACTGCAAGTCGGACGTCGTAGTTACGTTTGTAACAAGCCTGTGTATTGTCGATCTTCCCCTTCATTTTACGAAGGGCCGTTTCCAACCATGTCTTCCAGGTGTCCTTGGACTCCTTTGAGGTTTTTGATCTTGAGAATTCTGCTTTCAACGCCAATGCTGGTGGTGGGCTTGATAATACCAGTTTAAACAGCGCTACTGCTGTTGAACTTTGTTGTTGGTAGTTTTAGGCGTTAGTGCACCCACATGGAGGTCCCAATCTTTACGGTGATCCCCAAGTAACTGCGTATCGCGGACTTTATCGTCCGGTTGTATCTTTTTACTTGTCCATTTGTTTGGGCATGGTAGGTTGTGGTGAACTTGTCAGATCGTGAACATACACAACGTCTTCAAGACGTTGTGTATGTTCAGGATCTGACAAACGTCTTGGAAGAACTTGGCGGTGAAGCATCCTCCGTTATCGGAGATCAGTTCCTGTGGATTCCCGTAGTTGATGACCCATTCGTTCACGAAATGCTCATCCACTTCGGTTGTTGACATCTCCTTCATGAGAACGTTCTTGCTTTGTTTCGTGAAGCGATTTGAAATTACCAGTATATATTGGTTGTCGCGTGCGGTTTTGATGATTTTACTTAAGGCATCGATGGTGACAGACTCGAGTGGTACTTCTGCCGGAAATAGATGAAATTCCGTTGCTTTCTTACATAGTTTATTGCGGGCACAAGTTGGACATCTCCGTGCGGTGGCGTAACAATAGACTGCTCATGCAGCCCAGTACAAATGACGACGTATTGTCTGGTATCGTTTCCTGTCCCCTGGGTGACTGCTGAGTCTGGCTAAATGGTGTATGTGCAAAACTCTTTTCTTTAAGACATGAGGGATGACCATTTGAGGTACGTTTTCATCTTTTCGGATGATGAATCCGTCTTCTTTGAAGCTGTAGGCTAGCACCACCCCGTCATCAAGTTTCTGACGTATGGTTTGGCAGAAGGCGTCCGATTGTTGCGTGATTATCAGCTCCTCTAGGGAGATTTGTTGGAATAACGGGTCCGATTTTGTTGGACCCGGCAAGGTTGCGCACACCGCATCGGCGTAAAAGTCATCCAGATCGTTTTCATCCAGTTGGTGATCGTCATCATTCATTTGGCAATTTCTTTCTTGTACACGTGGACCAAAAAGTTTTTGTTACACGTCCATGCCCATCGTGTGTATGGGCTTTTTGGGCGACAGGAAGGAGGTCTCCTGGTTGGTGTAATTATTCTCTTGAATGGTGAATGTCGGTAGGTCTTCAGCGTCGTCTACAATTTCTTTTACAGATGTTCAAATGCGAGATAATGCGTCTACTTGTGGGTTCTTCTGACCATATTTGAACTGTATGTGGAAATTGAATTCAGCGACTCGTAATCGCCATCACATGAGTCTGCCTGACGGGTCAGTAATTTTTAGCAACTAGCCAAGCGCTGCATGGTCTGTGTAAACGATGAACTTCTAATAGAGAAGGTATGGATAGAGAATTTTTAGAGCCCATACGAAGGCGAGACATCCTCGTTCGGTTTCTGAATATTTCTTCTCGGCTTCGTTTAATGAACGGTACCAGTATCCGATAGGTTTTCGTTTCCCATATGCATGGGTTTGGAATAGTGCATAGCCTACTTAGAAGTTGCTTGCGTCTGTATCGACGGAATACGAGAGATTTTTTTGAGGTAACGCCAGTATAGGCGGGGTACGAACGGCCTCTATCAAGGAGTTGATGGATTGGAGTTGCTCCTCATTCAGTTCGAATGAGTCGGGGTTATTATTCTTCAACAGTTCGTCACGTTTTGACTCTGTATTAGTAAAGTTTGGTATTAACCATCTGTAGACGTTGCCCAGTTCGAGAAAGGATCGAAATTCCGTCTTTGACGTTGGTGGCTTTGCTTCACGAAGTTATTCCGTGATTTTCGATCTATTTACAGTTCAGCTGGTTTGATGACGTGACCAAGGTACTTGACGGTACTCGTAAATAAATGGCACTTATTGATTTTCTAGATGATACTGGCTCCTTTGAGACAGGTTAAGATTTCGCCCACATGTTTGATGTGTTCCTCCACCTACTTGGAGTATATAATAACGTCATAGAGGTATATCAGACAAGTATGCCACTTGTACTTGGTCAGAATAAGATCTAACGCGCGTTGAAAAGTGACGGGATCATTTGGGATCCCGAATGGCATTCGGTTGTATTGATACGTACCCGCGTGGCAGGCTAACACGGTCTTTGCTTTGTCAACTGGTTTGATTGGTACTTACCAAAAGCAAGAATATGCATCCAATGTTGTAAAAATCTTGGCGTCTCCAAGTGAGTCAATACACTCGTCCATAAGGGGAGGTAGGTAGCGGTCTTTCACGGGGGCTTGATTAAGCTTCCGGTATTCGATACAAAATCTGAATTTACCGTCTTTCTTGGGCGCGAAAAGGACAGGTGCTGCGCATTCAGAATACGCAGGTTAGATCACTCCGGCTTTGAGGTGTTTGGTAACCTTGAATTGTTCGAGTTCTCTGGTCTTTTGTCCTGCCCAATACTGTGGTGATTTGAACGGTCTTATGCCGATTATGAGGTCGATGGCGAGTTCGGTGACATTGATGCGCCCCACCTTTCCGAGCCACATGGGTTCTTGCTTTGTAAACATAGACCTGATGTTGTCATGGTGTTTCTTGGGTACTCCGAGTGGTATGACCGCCGTCTTCGTTGGCGTTTCTTCTTGGTCCATGTGAGACTAGTGTAAGTCCGCGAGATGCTTGTTAACTAACGTCTGTCCTTGGCGGATTGTTGGCGCTTCCGAAACAAGGAAGGTGATTCTTTTGATGATACTGAATCGGGGACCAGGCCGAGCATTTGGGCGTGAGAAATATTCGATTCGATTAACAAGGTGGGGTGCGGACTTTCGTTAGCAATATGTTGATTTAGAAGCAGGGTATTTGGCTGTTCTCCAAAGTTGGCATCTGATATCCGGAAAGGTTTTCCGCCGGTTACATCGGCTATTCCTGCGCCAGCTAGACATAAGTGGTTGTCATATAGGCGTAATGGTGGTTCAAACAGGATTAATCCTTTGCGAGCCGTTGTGACTGGAACCCAGGTTTGCGTTTCCCGGTTGTATTACCGTCTGTCCCGCTACATATATCTTTGGTAAATTCCTCCCCTTTCAGGGTATGTATTTCTGTTCCTCTTCTAACAGCGGAGCGTTTAAGAGTCTCTTTTTCGGTTTCCGAACGATCCGAACTGTGGTACCGTCATCAAGTTTAACTAACCGCTTACGCGGGCGGATTTCTTCGACATGTTTGTCACAGAAATCACAATCGAGGATGACCGACGTTGCTAGTCGATCGGCCACGTAGAAATTTACCATCTCTGATTGCGATCCGAGTTGTGCAGCTAGTTTTATCGTCCCCGCCATATTAGGCTGTCTGTCGTTAACGTCTCGTATGTTGGTCGACCCTTTGAGGGGTTTGATGATTTTCTCCGATCCATACGGTAGGTAGGAGCGTCTGATCAAACTGGAACCGGCACCGGTATCCAGTACTGCAGCAAATCGTTTTGTTGAGCGTAAGGTGAGACCAAGATTGGCATAGACACGATAGTTGTGTCTGGCTAATACGAAGATTGCTCCTTGCGTGCTTGTACGGGTTACTTTCCGCCATGGGCGTTGGAGACAACCGAAACTATTCGTGGGTAGCGTTGTTTTTGATGCGACGGAAGTGATAAGAGGGACAAGGGGGAGTTTTAAAGGATTCTTTTGTGCGACTCAGTATTTTCTTTATTGAAAAAGAAGAAGCTTCTTCAAGTCCCCGGATTAGTTTCCCTGGGTCTTTTCACTGTTTTTGGTAATGTCGTCTCCTATATGAGGGTTTTTGTGCTGCTGGCGTGTGGTTAACGCCAGTTTTGCCATGCGGTATGCTGTATCCGGCACATGAGTCTTCTGTGCTGTTGACAACTTGTCATAGTTAGTAATGACCTGCTTCATTTCGGAGAATTGTAGTTGACACTTTGGAAAAATGTGGTTGAATTCGTAACATTGGTGACAAATCAATAGTTGTTGTGTCTGGTTGCTTCGTTTGTTGCCGGTCCACCCCACACGGTTGGGGGTTGAAGAGCGTCCACCAAAGTTGGTGTATCCTGGTCCGACTGTACTTTTGTACAGGTTGGTTTCTTCTTCCATTACCGTGGATGGTAAGTCGTTGGTGTCTACCGAATCTTCTGGTACTCCCATGTTGTATTCGGTCTCGGTCTATTGTTGATCAGCTAGTTCTTCCGCGAAGTGTACTTCGCGTAATCTTTTCGATCCCCGAGCGGGTAATGTTTAATTCCGCGTTCCAATTCGTTGTGCTCTGTATGCGTCACCTTGATCTTGGGCATACTGAACAAGGCGGTCGAAAGTCAACTCCGGACGGGGTTCATTTCCCGGAAGCGCGCAACAATAGTCCGGGTTGTTGGTGCAAGTCAGTCCACGAAGAACGTCATCTTTTCCAACTCGTCATGGACATTGCCAAAGCAATATGCTGCGTCATTAAACCTGTACGCAACGTCCTGTTCGGATTCATTAATAAACTGCCGCTTTCCACGTAATGTATTCACAGCCTCACGTATGGCTGCGGGTGTGGTGTAAGTCCGCAACAATTATTGGACGGCTTCTGGACAGCAAGTAACACCTCCGGAGCGAGCTCCATTTCTTGTTTATTGAAATTGTTTGGCGGTTTTCTGGTAAGAAATTTGGGAAGAACCACGTAAGCCTGGGCCTCGGTAAGACCGAGTATGTTACATTCTTCCACCATTCTCGAGAGGAAGTCGAAAACCAGTATTAGATCGTCGCCTGAAAATCGGTGTTCTTTCATCGTCAGCTCCAGACACTTGAGATGTCTGCGTAATTCTCCAGTAGTTGTACTATCGCGTCCGCCGCGTGTACGGGATAAACGATAGTATCGATAGGACATTAACCGGTCGAATGCCGGGTTTGATGGTTTAAACGAGGTCAATCCTCGATGCTTCGGGCCTTTTTCACGTTCGAAGAACGGTACGGATAGATCTAATACATCCGGGTCGAGGCCCGTAGTTTCATCTTCTTCTTCGGACGACGAGAAATCATAATCGGGTAAACGTCGGGATCCGGCAGATGGGTGAGAACGATTCGATCGGGCTGCTCGATATTCTATTTTTATCGGACGTGATGTATCACGATGTACCATGGCGACCCGTTGAGACGGTAATAGTAGACGTTGGGGTGCGTCTTCCTGACCCGTGATGGGGATTTCTTCTTTTTTCTTCCTCGACAATTGAATGTTGCTGGCTTGGTGTACCGCATTCCATGATGACGTTAACATCTGAACGTAAAAGTTTTACGGCTTCGGCCACTGACTCTGTTGAAGATTGTATCTTTTCGGTAATGGGCTGCATAATTACCGTAAGTTCGTTGCTGAGGTGTTTAAATTCCTCCTCGAATTCGGGATTGCGGGTAGGCTCCTCTTCCAGACGTGGTTTTAGGTCTGTTACTCTTTTCTTGAGGTCTGCAAGTTTTCGCGGCAAATGGATTGTATGGTTCCCTCACTATTGATTTGTCCAGCTAACGGTGCGGGGCGTCCACAGGACTTGTTCTTGATGCTATTCGGGAAGCATTACGCGATCCCGCGGGTAGCCTACCGGTCACAGATCGGGTTCTTCTTAAGCCGGGCTTCGGTATGCCTGTAGTAGTCCTATCCATCTTGAGTCAATTTCCGTCTAGTCAATTCTAGGCTGGGAGACCAGATGTAGTGCAATGCACTTCCAGGAAGGAAGAAAGGAAAACGGTACTAAGGGTGTTCGGCGTCCTCGTTCTACGGTAGCTTGTGTGGGCAGTGCACTCCACCTAAAAAAGGGGAGGTAGGATGATTCTGAGTAAGTAGGTAGCTGTTTTCCCGGTATTTTTAAGACGCTGGTGTGGTTTTGTGACGACGTGAGTCGGATGTATGGTGGATGCGCGCTGAAACGGTTTGTCGATGGTACAATGTCTGTTCCATGAGGAGGGAGGCAGTTGTAGCGGTTACCCGTGATGAAGCGGCTAACGGCCGCCGGTTCTTGCACACGCTTGTAAAGCGGTGGAGTTGACTAACGCTGGTACAGCGGACATTCTACCAGAGCCGAAAGAGCTTTGTCGATCGCGACGAATGCAAGTTCGGAGGTAGATGATGTCTGAGAAACGCTTGTCTTTATTAGAGTTGAAGAGGGGCACACGCAAAAACCTCTTAAGTAGGCTCCACCTGCTGTCGAATGGCAGGGGAGCGTACTGTACATGGTAGCGGAGCAGGAGCCACCGGTACAGTTTAGTGGTCAACAATGTCCTAAACTCACGTGGCAATTGTGAAAATACACCTAAGAATGTGGTCCTACACAAAAGAAAAAATTTGACAAAAGTCACTAAAAAATTCACGTATCCAAAAACGAATTGCACCACAGATGTATCACGATTTATCATGGCAGCCCGTTGAGACGGTAATAGTAGACATTGAGGTGCGTCTTCCTGACCCGGTATGGGGTTGGGCTCCATTATTTTTGTTCCACCTCTAGAATTGAGTTCGAGTATTGTTTTTGTAATGATCCCTTCTCCAAGAGGGTGTTGACGTCCGAACGAAACAGTTTTACGGCTTCGGCCACTGAATCTGTTGGAGAATGTGTTTTGTTGTTGTAAATTGAGAGTTTGATAACCGCAAGTTCGTCTCGAAGGCTGTTAACGACGTCTTCGGGCGGGATTGCGGGCAAGTTCTCCGTCCAACTTCTTGTTTAATTCTACTAAACTACTCGTGAGGTCGGCGGATTCCGAAGCATAGATGCGCTGGGCGACGGCTCGTCGACTGGTTCGGCGGTTTTTTCAGGTGGATCCATTGGTTCTTGATTACCGGTATGGGAACCGGAACGTGAGGCTGCACGGGATGCGTTACTCGATCCAGTGGGCAGTCTTCCGGTTGCTGGCCGTGTTTTTCGTAATCCGGGCGGTCTAGGGATGCCCGTAGTCTTGTCGGCGTCCATTGGTCAATTGCCACTTACAAATATTCTAATCTAGGAGACCAGATGTAGTGCAATTCATCCAGAGAAAGGGGCAGACGAGTCACTAAAGGTGTTCGAAGTCTTCTTTCCGAGTAGCTCGTAGGTTTTTGCACTTGACCAAAAATGGAAGGAAAGGCAGATAAATGCAGATAAATGTAGTGGTTGACTTTCCGACGAATAGTCGTGTCTGGAGATAAACTGACCACAAGAGTAGATGTAGTGTCGATTGCGAAAGCGCACTTCGTGCGGGAGTATAGGGTGATAGGGTGACTACCTCGTCAGCGGTGGGGTTGAACGACGGTACTACCAGCGACGCACGACTAGATTTGGGCTAACGAGTTAACAGCGCTTGTAAGGCGGGATCGATAGCTTACGTCTACGTTGACGGATGAATGCCAATGCCAAAGATGGTTAGACAATTATGTCGAAGTCAAGCTTTGGGGGCGGTTGAAGTCCAGAGAACGCTTGTGTTTATTATCATTAAGGGAATTCAGGTAGAAGAAGCCCCGTAAGTAGGCTCCACCCGTCGCCTAATGGCAAAAGGGGAGCGTCTTGTACACGTAGTACAGTAAGATACTGTAATTGATGTACAGTGGTCCGGAAAACACGTGGCCGACAATTCAGATGATCAAACCAGGCCGAACGCAGAAAACGTGACAAGCGTGATAGAGAAAACGTGATAGAGAAAATGTGACTCCGTGTGACAGAATGTTACAAGATGTGACAAAGTGTGTCAACTTAGAATTGAGCCCAAAGTTACTCAATGGACGTCCAATTGTACCACACTTGGAACATTTATTGGACCATCATTACTACCCACATCAGTTGATCCTGTATCAACTGATTTTCGTAAACCATTATCAATTCCAGCGCTTGAGACGATCATTGCAGCAGCTTTACTAAGATACTATCAGACTAAAGTGGATTTTATAGAAGGAACGGACTAAATGGAGGCAGCTGTTTCTAGTTTCACAGATGAAACAAAGAAGCAAACTGTTGTAATATCAAGAGAATCACAAGTTCCTCCTGCTTATTGTGTATATTCCAATATTAGAACTGGAATACCATGTATCCATGGAATTGCTGTTCTGTCATAAAAATACGGATCTTCACCAGTTTTTTACATTCCCTCTGCCTTCCCAGAATGATGTTGATGGCGTAATGTTACTAGCAAGAAAATCAGTCGTTGCGGATGATAATGTAAACATTTCGAAGGCTATCTCGCCACTCGTGGTATACCTGTACAAGGAAAAGGGAAACTACGCAACGGATGGTATGAACGTGGACCTTCCGCTCCAAAACGAAGCTGTTATAATTGCTCTTTATGCCATTTAGAAGGCCATACTCGTTATAACTTCCCCATTCGTCAAATATTAACCGATTGACGTCCTACTTTTTTTAAAACTTTAAATAACGCCCTCTTTCCGAATCACTAAAGTATTTTCGGGCCTCGAATCTATTCAAGGAAAATTATCCGGAGGTTGGATTTAAATACAATTATTTTTCAGGGGTCGAATTGAAACACAAAAATGTCTGGGGTTACATTGAAACAGAAAAATAAAGTCGCCGGTCATATCTAAACATCAAGAAAATACCGCCCGTGAAGTGCTTCAATTTCCAAAGTGCCACCCTATCACCGCTTCACTTTTCATTTTGCTTCCCTTCCGATAGTCAGTATTTTCAACGCGTCAGTGGCCTAAACGTAACAATAGCTCATTATTTTTATGTATATACCGATTTACAACAAATTTTGCAGCTTTTTCAACTTCCAGAAACCTCATATAACATTCAACGGCATTTTGTGGACTCCAAGTCCGATAACTTCACTTTTCTCGCAATAATTTTGCCTATACCTCAACAAACATTTTCCCATATTGACGTTCTTAAAATTCTTTGACTTTCCTTTCCTTATTAGTCCACTGCTTCTAAGAACCACTTCTCCGAAGTATGAAATGTTTTTACAATATCCAGATCCTCTTTAAGTGTATAAAATATGTTAATATTTAATATCACCTCCGAGTTATTAAAGTCGCCAATTTTGATTTCTTTTGTTTTTACATTGAGGAATAATCTTCCTCCGATTTTTGTTTTTGAGGTTCCACTCTATGTTCCAATCCTTACCACTATCCTGAAACAGGCTCTGTCCCATCTTCTAGAAGTTGCACATCTTCCATACACAATGAAGATATTTCACTGGGCCAAAATGATGTCAAGAATGTAATAGGAAAGTTTACTCTTGTCAATATTCCCGTCACCGTGTTTTTAAAAATGTTCTTTGATTCATACAGCTTGACAATGTCCAATTCTGATAACATGTTATGACTCATCGTTGATACTCCAGCCGTTTGTTTCTGCCTTATTCTGTAGTCAAGACCTGTGGTAAGACCACATTTGGCATGTCCAAATATTTCACCACTGAATAAATTCATCTGACATGGCCAACAAGTGAAAATCCTCTCTGAATACTAGGTACATAGTTGTTTGGAGTCATGTTTGAGGTAGTGTCGGATTGAGGGCCATTCAGATACAGAAACATGGTTTAGTGTTGGATTCGGTGACGGCATAGGATGACAATGGAATGGTCTATTTTTACGTATGATACGTAACACCATTCGTGCCGTGGAAAAGTTGCTATACAGTACTTTTTTGTTGTGCATTGGTGTGTAGACTAATAGTTTATAAATAATATAATCTCTCTATTCTAATAAATATGTCGACTTGGGACCCACTACTTTGGTAGGATGATGTTGAAGGGGTTGGGTGACCCACACGTTGCCACGGGTATACTTTTAACTTATTTATTTTTTATTAAATAATTAAATTATTTAAAATTTAAAGGTTTAATTAGAGTATGTTTTTTATTCTAATTTTTTTAAATAAAATAAATTATTAGAATAGAACAAATTTAGAATAAAATAAAATAGAATAAATCTTGGTTTTTGAATGGCAACTGTAATGTTGTTATGGTGGGAGACAGTAGTAAAGTTCTTTAAAATTGTTCATTTCCCGCTCCCCTTTTGATTGTTTGTAATTTCGGCGCACTTCCCCTTTTGCTTTCCCCTTGACGGATTCTCTGCCGTTCAGTGACCTCTATTATATCACGAGTTGACGTTCCCCCGATTGTCTATTTTTGTTTTCATCTTCTCTGTCAACAATTTTGATTAAAACAAAACAGAGGAAAATGCGACGTAAGAAAGCACCTGTTCCATGTAATCACGATCACAAACTCATAAACTCGTCACCCTCATCACCACCGAAAAGAAGACGTACGTCACCATCGCCATCGCCATCGCCATCAACGACGAAAACATCAGTTGAAAATTGGCATACCAAACAGTCACAGCAATGGGCACACGCGGAATTTTTTTATTCGATTATCGATCAACCATTTTTTTCACATTCGGAATTCACGAGAATTATGCATTCAATAATGTCAATACCGTCATCATCTAGAATAACTCGAATACAAGTATCTCGAATTCGAGCAGCGATGTGTAATGCGTTTCCAGGACAATATGCAAAACCAAGGAGATTATCGAAATCGTTTATAAAAGCAGAACTCGATGAATTGCATATGTATCGAACAGATGCTCGTTTATTGTTGAGAGGTTCTACAAATTGTCTTCCTATAATTGATACCTTTCAAGGCACTCAACAGCACTTACCACTTGATTGGTCCTCTAGATATTGTTCTCCACCTCCGCAATTACCTAACCTCGGTACAATTGTATTTGTAAGATGCACTGGCGCCGTTATAAAAAGAGCATTATTCGCAGGTTTGAGCGGCGATTCATCTTTTATTGTTAGATTCTTAGATCACCATTCTGCTTCGAACGTTGTTTCAGATCTTGATGTTATGCTCTTCGATCATGTCGGTCAGTCACAACAATTTGTCACTCCACGTACTCCTACACCTACTAGAAATTTATTGGTAACACCTACCAATTGTAATGTTGATCCAAATGTTAGTTTATTACATTTACATCATCATCTGTTTTTAAATCCTATAACACCATTACAGCAACAACAATCTCCACTCTCACCCAGATATTTATTTTCACCACAACCTATATTAGATGATCCGTTATCAATGGACACACCAAAATTTAGTAATAATACTAATAACACTAATAATACTAATAACATCAACAATAACATAAATAATAACATAAATATTAACAGCAGTAATTCTAATTTATATTCATCTCCATTTCCATTTCAATCACCGTTAAGACCGATACGTCCTGCATCCCTAGGTACCATAGAATGTGAAGTTGATGTTAGACAATTAGCAGAAAGTCTTTGTTTATTAGATAGAAAAACTGAACTTATATGCCATTTAAGATCTTTAAACGATCAAGCTCAACATCATAAAATAATCAATCAACTAGAAGGCAATGAAATTTTACCACAATCGTTTTCAAACAGACATGAATCGCTTATTACTGAATTAGCATTACTTGAAGAAGATCTTAGACATGTAGTTGCTGCACAAAGTTTTGTTATATCAGATAATGATAATGATAACATTGTAGGATCACTTAATTTTGGTACTCCTGAACGACCACCACAAATGGAAATAGAAAAAAGAATATCTAATAATAATATAAATAACAATAACAATAATCATCATATAGGAGATACAACGACAAATCATACATTCATACAACAATCGCTACCACATCCACCACCTCTTCCACCACCACCTCCGCCACGTATACAAGAAAGGGTAGTGATGACAACATTACCACCAGAACATCTTGCTAAAAATGTTGATTTTAGAAATGCTGGTGGTGCATTGTCATTAGCTAAAGCATTAACAAGAGCTACATTAGCACAGTTACCAGATAATAATGTATTGAAATGTACACCAACAGCTTTAAGAGCTGATTTAATGGAATGTGTTAGTGCGTGTGTAACAATTTTGATAAGAGCGAGAGCTACTATGGATTTCGAATGTATTGAACAAGTTACTGAAGCTGTACCTTTGAGATTTGCAGAAAATTTAGAAGCTCTTGATGCAATTCATTCCGCTGCCAAGATGTTTGATACTTCTTCGGCTGATAGTCTCTGATCCTTTTTTTTATGAAAAATAAAACAATGGACGAGAAACAAATAAAACGATTTTCACGGGGGATGGATGGCACACGAATAGATAGATTACTTGTTCTGATTCATTTACAGTTTTTTTTCCCCGCCCCGTCATCCTTATCGTTTATCGAGTTTTTTTTTATTTCTTTAATAATGTTATTCTTATCGTTTATGTTATTGTCAAATCTTTTATTGTTATAAAAGCTTTTGTCTATTATTATTTATGCATATTTAATGTAGAAAAAAAAAAGTGGAGTTGTATTAAAAACAAACAAAACAAAACAAAAATTGCACTGCTTCTTCACGTTTGATTTTCAAGTAATGTCAACAGTAGATGAAGGTGAGGGCGATGAAAAGAAACGGTTCAGTTGTTTAAGAGTTGGACGAGATAATTGAAAAGATGGAAAATAAGATAAGAACTGCATCATTGTTCGATGTACATCCTGTTTATCAATAACATCATCAGAACAATCATTTGATAATTTATAAACATTACTATCAAACATACAATGCCAACATAACCAAGCTATTACTAAACCGGATGTCCAATCACCATTAGATTTAGAAGTACAGGTTATCAAAGCTTGATCATTATTTAAAATACAATGTTTTCGAAGTATGGATAAACACATACCTAATGAACGACCGAATGCATATTTATATTCAATTTTTCCTTTTCGATCTACCAATGGTACTTTTAACACTTTCACTTCCGTTTCTGCTTCTGAAGATGAGAGTTGAGTGGTTTGATTGTTATTTTCGTTTTCGGGCGAATGACCTAAGATGATTATCAATTTGAATTTATGGTGTAGTTTATTCACGTTATGTATGAATTTTTCTATGTTTTGTATAGTTGGATTATGTAATTGAGTAATGGAAACAGAAGATGACCAGACAGGTAAAATCGAAAAACCAAATGAAGAAGTATCTTCAGTAATGGTAAAAGATGAAAGGGAAGAATTAATAACGGTATCGTCTACCCGTCGTTCTAAATCATTTAAATCATGATTATTATGATTATTGAGAATATCATTTCGATACATCCAGAATAAGTCAGGAGTGAGAGAACGACTCCAAGTTTCTTCATCATCGCCAGCCCCTTGTACATAATTAAATGATCCCCTTACTGGAAAATCAATCCCACAAATATTAATATCATCAAATCTATTTTCGATAAAAGATCTATTACCTTTTTCAATCGCATCACTACCACTTATACAAACAATAGGTAAATAATCTAAATCAACAGGTATACCAAATTCCCAAGTTAATCTACTTGGTTGACACCAAAGTACTCGAATTTTTTTAACACCTAATTCCTTAGCTTTTTTTATAATTTCATGTTCTTCCATACATGCATTTTCCCAACCTCGAATAAAATATGGTAATCTTTCTCTAATTGAAATTTCTTCGTTTTTAGATATGCTTGAATGTAAATGTAAATCAATATTTCCGGAAATTAAATACGTAATAACTGAACACCATATTGGTACAGTTTTAGATATACTATCAGGAACCCTTTTACCAGATCTTGTTACATCTACTATAATACAACCATCATATTCTATTGCGCTTTTTAATACATGGAGGTTTGGACGACGTGGTGATGATGACCATTTACCATAATGACCATCAGCACTTTTGAATGAACATGTTTGTGTTATGTGATTAGGTATTTTAGTAGGGACGTACCATGATCCAGCTCTTGCATTTCCGAATATTGGTATGTTAGGTCTATTGGATATCAATTGTTCATATAATGTTAATGTTCGTATTGTATCATGTTCAATTGAAAGGAGTCGAGTTTGTAGGTTTACTGTTTGATTATGAACTGCTTTTAAAATTGCATTTTCTTCGTAGTTTTTACAACCTAGACGTGATGTTGAAACTTTGTTGATATCATCGATGTCGTAGTTGCATTGTGGCCATGTTTCTTTGTCATTTTTGTGATGATTCATGGCGGACATTTTCGTCTCTTCTCTGTCTTTTTCAAATGTTTAGCACTTCAGTCTAATTTTTCAACCTGAAACTTGGTTGCACTGGCAATAATGGGTGTGTTTGAAATTAAATTGCAATTAGTGTGGGGTTTTTCACAAAAAAATTGATCGCAGCTTTTGGATTGTGGGAAACAGTCGATAAGTTGAGATTTGTTGGACCTTTGATTGATCTACTATCCGAATGAAAATTCTGAAAAGAAGATGCGAACAAATCTCAAAAAGAAACTTTCAGGGAGGATAGAAAAAGAGGGTGTTATGAACAAAGCAATAAAGGATACCCTGGCATTCATAAAATCTCACCAGTTGATGATATAGATCACACTTCCCGCCAAAAGAATAGCTCAATTATTTTACCTCGAAAACCCGCGCTACAATAGTACCTTTCATTACAAACAATAAGTTACAACTTTTTCAGTTGTTGGAGTGGGGGGGGGGGGGGATTTTGTATCACTAGACTCTGGTAACATCTCACCCTCACCAAGGTGATGACAAACTTTCCACCATGGTATCAGTACTATGATTCATGTCTGTTAAATACGGAAGGAGTCGTATCACTTGCATTTTAATGAACGACGTACCGTCATCCATCTTCAGGACTGAATACTATAGACAAGTTCATCAAGACTAGTAGTCTTGATGAACTCGGCCAAGCACTTGATTTCAATCATGAAGGATTCTGAATCTTCGTATACAACATGCAGCATATTCAAAATCAATAAATCGGCATAAACTTACCTCTGAAATAGCTATCACTTGAAAAGAGGGTTAGGCAGACATATTATACAAATGAAGATAGATGAACGTCTAGGTCATATTTCGTGGTGTCTCAATGTGGACAAGGAGACATTCCGTTCTCAGTTTTCAGTTCTGTGGTTGAGACTTTGAATGAAAGTGGTCGCTTCATTAACATCAAGGCACAGCCACGTATCATCAAGTCGAAGCTTCAGTTGATGATACAGACTTTGAAGGCATAAGTTGAAGAAAGGGGAAAATCAATTGATTAGGCGATATTCAAACAAGGGAGGGAGATGAATGGCGATTTTGAAAGATAAAAATATGTTCTCACTTCTGAGTACATTTCAAGAACGATGAGATCTACAAACGTGACCATTTTTAACATCAGGAATCGTCTTTTCTCATCAGATGGTAAAAGACGATTCTTGGTATTGGGAATGGCGTCTTTTGAAGATATCCATTCCCTCATTTAGGAGTGTATGGGTAAGTTGACGTACGGAATCGCCAGTGCTCTTCAGCATTTCCGTGGGAATGGAGTTGGTCACCATGACTGAAACCTGAAAAATTGTTCCATGATAGGCTGATTGCGAAATTGGCTGATTTCGGTCTGTCAAGTATGATGGAAGTGCCAGGAAGTGATGGCCATTTTTGATGCGCACAAGGCATCGGAAATCTTCAAAAATATTGGTATGTTACAATGGCTGTTGATATATGGTCGTTGAGAGTGGTGGTATATGACGTGATGTTAGTGGGAGGGCTTGTGCACTTTGGGAATCGGAAACGGGTTCACTTGATAGTAAATATTTCGATGATGATGCGAAAATGATGGTTACGGTAGGTCGTAAGTGCAGTGAGGGGGCCAAGGGAATTGATGTTGGAGACCTATGAATCTATGGCCTGAAAAACGATGAAGAGAAGAGAGCGTTTGGGAGTCGTCCATGGATATATTGATGTGGTCACATGGAATCGTTTCGAAATGATGAAGACAAACACACACAGAACTGTTTAGTTTTTCTATTGATACTATACTCAGTATAATATAGTATAATAATAATATGCTGCCTTATCGCTTTCGTTGTATGTGGTCTGTGCTTAATAGACCCGAAGAACAGCGCTCGGTCTGTGATGAAGTTGATGTGATGGTGATTTGATTTTTGATTTTTGATTTTTGATTCGATTGCTGTCAGTAGAAGTACACTTAAAAGTATACTTCTACAGACAGCCTGTTCGAGCGCCGGCTAGATCATCAATGATATGTTCAGTTGACCGAACAGATTTTACACGAAGCTTCAATTAAAAATTCCGGAAAAATCCTGCAAATTAGTGTACAGACATTTCAGACGTAGTGTAATGTAACGAAGACCCTGGCGCGCCTGCCCATGGTATATGCCTAAAAGGACGCAATTTTTTTATTTCGAACCTAGAGTGAAGCAGAGATGCAAAATAAAAGCGAAAGAGAGAGACAAAGTGCGCACAGAAGCTAGATTGGCTGTTCGGCAGCTGAGGGATGGGCAAGGTGGGAGAAGTGTTTGACTGGGAGAGCGAAAGAGGTTGAAGCCCTGTTGAGCAAGCGACCGCCTCTTTAGTCAAAAAAGTCATCTACTGGAGCCACGTGTGTTGCGTACAGTTCGTCGCCCAATACCTGGTCCGAGGTCTTACAGGTGTGATCGAGATACAAGAACGGAACGAAGACCCTGGCGCGGCTGCCGCTTGTATATTCCAATTATGCGCGACTGATCTCATCAGCATTGGCCCGCTGAAAGCGGCCAAAGAAAAACCATGCATCTAGGGAGGAAGAGGTCAGCGTGTCAACATAGTGGCGGAAGAGAATCTTCTCGTCGCTATGGTTAGACATTCGCATTATCTTGGGGACTACAAAACCCACAGCATATGCTGCAGTCAGGCCACCACATGGCATCGAACGTCCAGTGAGATTCAGTCCTAACGGGGGTTGATTAGAGGAAGCCAACAGATGAGTCTTAACGAACGCGTTAAGTGAAGAGACGGACATATGTGAGGAAGGAGGGCCCGATTTGCTGAGCACCGATAGAAACAGTCACTACGTACCAACTGCGCAGCGTTCCTGAAACATTTGGAGAAGCGTCACTAAGCGGTCATCCATAGAGTAGAGCGGGGAATTTAATGCCATGTGATTGACCATTCCCGCTTCAGACCCTTTGAACTCCAGGATCTAAATTTGAATGGACGTCAGCAGAATAAAGACGTCCTGTAGTTGTAGATGTAGCAAGCTCGATGGGCGACATCCAAGTTGAAAAGACAAAACAACCGACAGAGCTGAATGAGCTTCTTAGAACAAGGATAAGGAGGTGCCAAAGAGAGGATGAGAAATAGAAAACGATGAAAAGACCGGTGAAATCCGTTACGGCGGCCCTGTCCTGGGTCGTTTAGAGTCAAGGTCCGATAGGCTGCCTTAACCATCGTGATGACCGCAGAATCGGTCGAATCCTTCAACCCATACCTGAAATGTTGCACGGTTATAGAAACTGTATAAGGGTGGATATACTGACCTCAGACCGATCCAGTATCTAGCAGAAAGAACAAATAGAAATAAACGGTTTGAAACGAGGCAGGAAGAGGGCAGACATTTGCCGTCGCACAGAATCGGACAAACGCATCCCACTGTCGTTGGTTCGTGATACGAGTTGATGAGGCCAAAGAATTGACCAGAAATTTAGACTCTCCTTACGTGACTAATTAGGTTCCAAACAAAGCGAAGCAGGCATGCTCTCTGGTGAAGTTCCAGGAACGCAAAAGACTGTGGCCAATGGAGGCGTGATCGAACTTGATAGGTTGTAACATGTTACTGCCGCTGCAGCGCTGAGAAACCAGGGCTGACTACGCCAGGCCGGGGAAACCATGATGCATCTTCAATTAGCCAGAAGCTATGTCCAGACGGGAAGAAGAGAGGGTGGCGGGAGACCGGGCGATGCAGGACGTATGGAGCCATTTTGGCAAGTCGTGACAATCTTGAAGAAGAAACGGGCCGAAGAGTTGCTGCAACAACTGGATGGAAGTGGAATGAAGAGAATATGACGCCGAATTCCTGCTCTGGCTGAGACGGTCTGCCCAGGTGTTCAGGACTAAGGGGAGATGGAGAGTAGATACGGTCACCCCCTCTGGTTCGCAGAGTGCGCCCAGTACCCCCTGTTTGTCCAGAATCCTTGGGGATAGGGAGTTCTTGTTGGGAATGGCGTGGATGGTTACCATCGAGTCGGACAAGATCTAAGCATGAAGGGCCCGTGAATGAGCGGCGAGATGATGAAGTATATAGATAAGGGTGGTAAAATATATTTTGTTGATATGGGCGCCATCCTCTCGCTCGTAGAAAGAAAAACGACACTGGAATCGTGCAGTTCCAGATCGCGCCCAACCACCCATGCTCGGTAACCAATTTCGTTGCATGATCCGGCCAAATGTCGGGTTCAACATGGCCCAACATGAATGATGGAATGTAGCTGCGACTAACAGTAAAGGTCGCGATTTCCCGAGTGCGAGAGACGATAAGGAAACTTGTTGGTAGCAAGAGAGGCGTGGGCGGTTTCCGTTGACAAAAGAAAAGGTGAAGTTGTGGGATCTGCAACATGATGTGGCAGTTGAGAACTGAGAGTGTTGAAAAGTCCGCGAAGATGGAGTAGGGCATCAATTACCGCCGCTCCCACCAAATTGGCGAACCCCACGAAGCTGCGAAGAGTGCAATGCACTCCCAAAATGGGGAGTGAAAGAGACACTAGAGGGTGTTCGAGGCCCTCAGTTCCGAGTAACTCGTAAGGTTCGCACTCCACTAAAAAGGGGAGGGAAGTTTTGGATTGAAGTAAGTAGGTGGCTGTCATTCCGGCGTGTGTAAGATGCCGGTGTAGTAGATAGACAACGTAAGTTGGATGGATGTGGGATGTAAATCGAAACGGATGGAGCGATGGTCCAAGCCCCACTCAGTTAGGAGGGAGTCGATTAGAGCGGTTACCCGACAGGACATGACTAACATTCGCCGGTACATGTACTCGCGGTGTGGTTGACTGACGCTGGCGTAGCGGATGATCTATCAGAGCCGAAAGGGCTTTGTTGGTTGCGACGAATGCAAGTTCGGGGGTAGATGAAGTCTCAGAAACGCTTGTTTTTATTATCATTAAGGGAGTTCAGGGCGAAGAAGCTCCTTAAGTAGGCTTCACCCGTTACCTGATGGCGAAAGGAGGAGCGTACAGTACATCAAGTAAAGTAAGGTGAGGTACTGGGTGTACAGCTGTCCGGAAAACACGTGACCGATGGTTCAATTGCCCGAATCAAACCAAACGCAGAAAATGTGACAACTGCAACAGAAAAAACGTGGCAGAGCGCGACAGAACTGACGAAAGTGACGAAATTGGCAGATGAGACAAACCTCACAATTGAATTCAAAAAGGTATGCGCGTATACCAGTATTGCACCACACGAAGCAATTTGGAAGGTATGTGCCGTCGATGGCTCCGCGCATGTCTCAGCAGATGATGCGCGGATTGGGTCACTTTCCTCTTCTTCGCGGGGCTGAGCAGAAATTTTCGCCGCTCGGTGTCCACAAATATTGCTAGGATTTACAGCTTGGTGGGACCAGTGAAGATCGACTTGGTCGGGTGGAGACGGAGGCCGAACCGTTTAAAGAGCGCGAAGATGGTTGAACTCAACTGTTGAGTGTCGGTGGGAGTGGAGTGCAGTTGGGTCGTCGGGCATGCCGCGCCGAAAATATCATAGAGGTAAGCAAAGACCCGATGGCCCAACGTGCGAATATTATGAACAACCGGCCACAATGCCTTGGTGAAGAACCAACGGGCGAATTTGACGCCACAGTTGAGGCAGAGTGGAATGTAG